>JACEIK010000097.1:649814-666189 GCA_018107945.1 Datura stramonium | reverse complement strand
ATTCAAAATTCTTTTTATGGCAATTCGTCTAGCTAGGAAAAAATTCTTGAGGTGGCCATTCATACCACAATGAGTGCACAATAAATTATTTGGGTCGGATACATAATTGTTATGTGGGTTTTATGGGAAGTTTGTATTTCTATAGCCAAGACCTTAACCATCGTTCGAATATACTGTGTATGTAAGGTAAGTAAAACACGATTAATAAAAAGTTAGTTGAGAAAATGCATATAAATCAAAAGATCATGAGAGTACGGACTGCATAATGAAAACTGCATCTGAACATACATAATCATAAGCTGGTTATCATAACTAAACATAGTCACCCACGATTTAGAGATAGAAATCATATGACTAAATAATAAGTATGAATGATCATTCGGTCAAATCTATTGTAAAACATAATATCATAAGTCATGAATATGAGTAACTGAAATCATAAAGAACAATGGAAGACTCGTCATAACCAGCACCATCATGATAGATATTACGTGATGCCAAAACTATCACACTCATGTGGACAAAGTCGTCCATAGCCTTGCCTGGTTTAAGAAAGATACCATGATATCGATATCAAGCTAAGACCCCTTAGGTGGGGGGAAACTCTCCTAAGGTCCCATACATGTATGCATATACCTATATTGGCGTGTAGTTCTGAGATCGGGGAATATCGAACCCCAAGACTACTCGGTGCTAGACGCTACTCCCAAAAACATGCATAGTGCTCACATTATTTTTCAAAAAAACATAAATCATAATCACATGCATAGTGCTCATATCATTTTTCAATGAAGCTGAAATCATAATTAATACATAGCTTGAAATCTGAACATTGGGAGTCTTGGCTCCAAATATATCATAAGTTGTATTAGAAGTATTAATTTCAAATCATATGATAAGCTGATCCTATTAGCTTTGGCAAAATCATAAAAACATGCTTAACTTGTATGAATTACCCAAAATAATAAAATCATGCATACTTAAAAAAGGCATCATAAATCATAATCATGGAAGCATAAGTTTAAGAATTCATAAATATTCACGCATACATGATATCTCATCATACTTGAAATTATGGAATAAGCTTTACTTTTCCTAAAACATGCATAATAGGACATAATCTTCATAAAGATGAAATCATGAATTAGTTAGTAAATTGAGAGTCAAAACTTCCCTAATAGGCATAATTCATCAATTGAAACATGAGAGAATTGAACTCATAGAGATAACATGGAAAAATGCATTGAATTGGGTTAAACCCTAGAAGTTCTTAAAATCATAGTTGAAACTTGAAATTCATAGATTCATGAGGGATTTGATAAGGGACATGAAATCATAATCATAGGATCATAAATTGAATCATAAAGAAACTGATTTCATGGAAAAACATGAAAGAATTCAACCACATGAATCTTAACCCTATAATTCTAAAAATTAGGGCATATGAGGTGAGAATCATGAATAAAACTTGAAAAGGACATGAGCATGGAAGAAACCCCTAAATCATATCCCAACATATCTAGGTTGATGATCCCTTGACTTGTCTTGAAGACCCAAGGATGATTTGAAGAGTTTGAATAACCCTAGCTCCTTTCTTGAGAGAAAAATCAACTATCGATCTTTTGGAGATGGTGAGGATTTAGGCTAGGTTAATCCATTTAATCAGACCTTTAGGAAGCCCAAAACAATGTCATTTAGGAGTTAGAAGAATAGAAGTTTACCAAAATTCCCCTAAACAACTGAATTAAATCCTAAAAATGGCAGTTACAATGACCAACAGGATAGGTTGATGTTTGCTAGGACGACCCGTATTGAGGTTCGTCCAAGCATGCTATTGTTTTACTAAACTGCTCATAACATGTTACTCCAAATTTCGATAGATGCAAGGTCAGATTTGTTAGAAAGAAGACTCCAAGGGTTTCAATTTGATGTGCTGAATCACCCAAAATCATTTTGAAAAAAGGGAGCTATGATTGTTTGAAGTTGACCTTTGTAAGAACTTACACGAAAACTCAATCGGTATAAAGACTCTCAACTCAACTTTGTGTTAGAGATTCCTTATGACCTTAATTTACATCCAATGCACTTCTTACAAATAGGAATTGATCTTAACACCTTGTGTTCATAAATTCATCAAGCTCGGGTCTATCCAAATACTTAGAACATTTCCAACTTAGCTCAAAATTTTAAACAAACTAGCAGAACCAATGACCCCTACAACGGGTTGTGGTACCAAAAAATTAGACCATTGGTCCGTCCATTGTTTTCCCCATTATTCCTCTAAAATTCTTTGAATTTGCTTCAACGACCATAAACGATGACCTTTCCAATTAAACCATGGTCTGTACAATCCCACTTCTGGGTTTTGGACAAATTTCTAATAGCTCTCTATACATTAAACAACGAGTACCTCCAACAACCCGTTGGAACCTGCAACAAACTGTACTGATGTTCGTTGTTTGGTTCTGGTATTGTATTCTCATTATTTTCTATTGTAATCCTCGGATCTGACCTAAGAAATTTTTGGGGTGTTGCAAAGTTTCACTTGGGCACGTAAATATGCCCAAGATCACTAATAAAAAATAATACAAACAAAAAATTACAAAACAGCCTATAATGATGCCTAAATCCTATGTTCATTCCAAATAAATCAAGTCTAATTCACACAATAATCAACTCACCAACATGACCACCGAGCACATGAGCCTAAGCTCAACCCGAGCTATAACCTTGACTCAAATTCAAAACCAAATAGTAGCCCAATACAAGAGTAGAAGCATGATTCAAGGCCACCAAAAATAGTCAACCATAGAACGACTTTAACAGGATGCAATAGAAATATGCCAATAAGAGATACAGAAAAGCCTTATCGTACTTCCACTTTGATGACCTTGGTTCAAGCGAAAACTTCATGCTAGAAGCACTGAGCTTCTTCCACAAGCATCTCCTTATCCCAACCACATGAAATCACAACTAACTGATAAGGAAATAATTGTACAAAGATGTGTACGGTAAGATTTTCATGAATTCAATTATGGAAACTTCAAAATAATAATCTAATGATACTTATGGATATAAATTTTTTATTAAAAGATAGAAATAAAAAAGATAACATGGTTACCAAGATGGCTTATACAGAATATCCACTGAACCACTCAAAAATGCAATAAGAACATGAGCTACACAATAGATTTGACGTCCTAAGCTGGAAAATGATCTTGGATCATGAATTAAACTTCAAAATTCATTAATAACTCTTACTATACCATAAAAAAAGGGTTTCCACTAATAGAATTTTAGAAAATATGAAAAAATATGCTGAAATCAATCAAGACAACTAATATATATAACCTTCCACCCATGTGTACGACAATGTAGGCCGTATTGCACCTAGCACCATGGCAGGCTAATCTCTTTGACCTCTAGATTTTACATTCACTGTTTCATTTCTCACACGCAACTTGACCCCCATCCTTCCCTCGACATATGATGCATAATCTTAAAATGAGACTTGTACGTTCGAAATTTAGGGACAAAATTGTTCTAAATATACGAGGTGTTAAAATGCATATATTAGATACTAAGTAAATTGAATTATCCTCCTATTAGCTGAAAGATATTACAATCACATGGTATAGGATTTGGGAAGATTCTAAGGGCTTGAATGCTGCCCCAACAGTCTAGAGAGACTTTATGAGGCCCTTTATGGAACACTTCTTATTGTTAGAACTTAGAGAAGAGAGGATTGATGTATTGAGGTCCTTATGGTAGAATGATCTTAGTGTTAGAGAGTGTAACCTGGGGTTCACTTAATTGGCCAGGATCACTGTAGAGCTAATTAGTACCTAGAGAGTAAGAAGTTCAGGCACATGTCAATGCATAGGACAACAAGGGCAAAGAGAAGGAGCAGAACAACATAGAAAAATAGAACCAATATGAGATTCCTAATACCGATACCCGCCATACTAAAAACACAAACAAGGAGAATAAGGTAGAAAGGGAACAACATGAACAAGACAACACAAAAAGAAAGAAAGGGATGACATAAGGGGAAACAAAAAAAATAGAATGAGACACAAATCACCTAATCAAGCACTAATTATAATATACAAGAAATGCATAATATAGATATTAGTACAGATGTTGAATTAGAAAGGGAGAATTTAGGTGACAGTCAAAAGTCGTTTAAAAGGATGAGTAGACAAGAAATTGTGGGAGAAGATATCAGTACAGGAAACAGAGGACAAGAATAAGCTAGTCGAGAAATCATTAACTAGACAAGAAGGACCTGATATGAATAAGATAGAAGTAGAGAATTGGAACAATTTTGTAGAGCAGCTTCAAAGTCTTAACAACCTGGAAAATAGTTATGCTAGCAAAGATTCACAAAATATAATTCTACATAGGGAAAAAATTAATATGGAAGACAAAAACCATTATGATAGTAATGAAGATAATAAGTTGATTACAGATGTAGGGACAAACATTGAAGAAGAGGGAAACAATCTCCAAGCAATTACAGAGGTGAAAACTTCCTAGTAGATAATTTAGAAGCAGGTGTCTGCTACTAAAGCATTGCATGAGCTGGCCTCTCATAATTATATTGATAGGAAAGAGGACTTTACAGGAAAAGATTTTGGGCAAGAGAATAAAGAAGACAAAGAGGAGGAGCATAATAGGATAAACTTGGACCCTATATCTAGAGAAGCAAGAATATCCCGAAAGTCACAAAATAAGGGTCAAACAAAGAATAAGCAATGAAATAGTACAAAACCTACTAGAGTTCTACTGAAGAGAGGTACCACCAAGTAAATTACTAAATAATAAAGAAGATTCTTGTATGGAATATTAGATCTGCGAATACTCAGTAGGCTTTTCATAGAGTACAAATGTTACACAGATACCATAGTTTCTTTTTGATAAAACTACTGGAACCTATCCAACATGCTAGACATATTTAGAAATATCAAAAGAGACTTAATATGAAAGAGGCAAATCACAGTGTAAATGTGAAGATATGCTGCATCATTAATGAAGCGATAGATGCTAAAGTGATGCTGGATTTAGATCAATAGGTTAAATTGAAGATAAAATTTAGTGATTCAGGAAAGCTACTATTACCAGCTCTCGTATATGCAAAATATGATGCAATTGAAAGAGTAGTTTTATGGAATAACATATACCAAATTTCTAGTAGCATGGAAGAATCATGGATTGTTGGAGGAGATTATAATATAATCGTGAATGAAGAGGAAAAAATATGAGGGTTTCCTACTAACTGACATGAATATAAAGACTTTGCCTTATGTATTAACTTATCTGAGTTATTTGAAAATAGCTTCAAAGGAAATCCATTCACCTAGTTGAATGGAAGATCTAATGAGGGTTGCATATTAAGAAGGTTGGATAGAATGGTGATAAACCAACAATTTCTTAAGAACCTTGGGCAGACAGAGGTGGAAAATTTATCTAAAATTTGGTAAGATCATGCTCTTATACTAGTTATTTCAGGGATGAGAAGCCAAAACTTTAAAAAATCTTTCAGATTTTTGAAATGTAGGAATGAACGTGAAAACATTCTAGGCATAGTGAAGGAGCATTAGCGAGAAGAAGAAGAGGTTGATATCTTTATTAGCCTAAAATAGAATATGATGAGAGTAGAGTTTCACGCCCCACCTTGGGAGGCATGACTGGCACTGAATGTCACACTGGGATCTGGGCTGACCTGGCTGGTCATAAAGACCATTTGTGCCTACTAGTGGCTCATATTCAAGAAAAAAAACTGCTATATCTCAGCTATAAACATAGCCTCGGGCCGACAAAGCCACACAACACCTGTAAAAGAAAACATCTAACCCAACCAATACAAAACTGAAGGGGATCCTATGCAGGTCGGTAAGACCACCATGATGTCTAGTTATCAGGATTGAAAACAGGTAGCTATACTGGGCCCCACACAACCAACACGGACAACACGTAAAATAAAACATACATGGGCCTCACACGGCCAATAAAAAACTACTAACTAATGACTGTAGTCTGCAAGCCTTTAAGAATGAGAATATTGGTCGGGACAGGGCCCCGACCTACCCAAATGCTATACAAATAAAATGTTGTAATCTATAAAACCTAGAAACTCTGAATGAAAGGAGCTAGCCAAACTGCTGACCCTGAATAGCAGCTAACAGAGCTCTTGAACTCTATCTGTCTAAACCTGTAGGCAAGTATGCAGCGCCGATGGGCGTCATTACAATGTGTACCGAATATATAAGCCAATAACAGAAGCTAATTGATAGTGATAAAGAATTGAAAGTGAACAATAGTAAGGGCCAGAGATTAACCTGTACACTCTCTTATCCATAACCTACGTATAGTAGATCACTACACGTATATGAGCTGAAATTGTACAACTATTCATTCATAAGATATAGCTGGCAAAAAAAATATACAAACAAGAACCTAACCTGACCCCTATAAGACGGGAATATACAAGCAACACAGAATAACCTACCTAGGCCCCCATAAGCTTCGGCAGGTGCCAATCGGTCTATATACCGTTATTGTTACCCCGTAGACTCCATAAGTAACTGTAACTGTATCTGAGCCATCTAGGCTCCTGTAACTATATCTGGACCCCGAGCCTTGGCTCGACTATGGGTCATAATATAACTGTTGTAACTGGACCTAGAGCCTTGACTCGACTAATGTAATAGCTATAACTGGACCCCGAGCCTTGGCTTGACTATGGGTCATAATGTAACTGTTGTAATTGGACCCCAATCCTTGGCTCGACTATGGGTTATAATGTAAGATCTGGAGGTAACTAGACCTCAATATGGCCTTCACAACCTCAATCTAGTGGTAACTCAATATGGCCCTCACGACCTCAATCTGGTGCTTTCGGACGTCATACTGCCCCTGTGAGCATATCCCTATAGGAAACAACATCTAATAACCCAAATTTCATATGCAGAGACTAGACTAACTAGGGTAACTCTGACGAGGGTCACTATGTCATTGTTGTCGTCTATTTGTAGTAGCTGACCATAATAGGCTTACTTTGGAATACTTGTCTTTGCGTAGAACAACTGTAGGGCTGCTACTATTCGGATATGCTCTTAAGAAGTCAGCCCTAACCTTCCGTAGGCAGCTTATTAAAACCTTAGTCTTGAGGTAATACTGTAATCCTATGGTTCTATTCCCTTAGACACTAACTTGGACTGTTCAGATTTTATTTGCTTTCTCTAGGTGACTCCTAACCTCGTAGGTGTGTTTATCTGGACTTAGCCATTCCTGAGGACCTGTATCTCAGTATCTTATAAGAGTAGGCTAGAGCATTGTCCTCTTATCTAGAAACTAACAAAGCCTCCTCCTTAGGGTGTCTACAGCTCCATCAGACTGGTAACAACTGGATTGGTGCCCTTAATGACCTGTACGATAAGCAGCACGTCGACTGAAACTAACTGTCACTGGCAGTAGCCACTATGTGGCAAGCTGACCCCCAATTTGTTAGGCAACTCTGATGCCGCTGACTCTAGGGTAAGAACATACTAACATAATTCTAGTCTTAGAGGCGTCAAGGTACACCGACGGCCTCTAGGCGAGCTTTACTGACAATACAGGTGCCAAACTGATAGTTATATCGCCCGACTACTCCTATGCTTTTCAACTTACTAACTCAAGCCCAACAACTATCCACCAACTTCTAAAGCCTACGCATAATAGAAAAACATCAATTCTACTAACATAGGGAACAGAAGGGCAGAGGAGTTTCTATGACACTTCTAGCACGAATCACACCTAACATCTTCTTTCCCGATAAGGGATACTACAATATACTCTTAATATGCTTTCTAACAGCTAGCCACAACATATGTAATCATAATCTACCGATAGCAACAAATCACGACATACATAATCCTTATATACCAGCAACAACTACTTACAACATGTAGGATCATTGTCTACGTTCAAAAACATAGGTTGTATCATTATACGATGAGAATAACTTGTCGAAGGAATAAGCCTTAACATACCTCAAATGCCGATTCTCGTTTAACTAATTAATTTCAACCTGTAGCCAGCAGTTCCACTCAACTGCAGTCCTTATACAAAGAGAATAGGGCTAGTTTTAGTGCTAAATTTGGCAAATAACAATATCTTTCAATAACAACGATTACTATAATTCAACTCTGCTTAACTCGGCCAAAAACTCATAATTTCTCGAGAGTTTAGACGGAAGAAATGCTTACCTATTGCCTGTGGCCATTTAGGATTCAATTTGGAGTAATTCTGACAATCTTTACTCGGCAGGGTTCCGGTATACCCTGCAAATTTCAAAGAAATAACTCCGTAGAAATGTCTTCCATAGGCCTGGGACTTGTTATCCGAAGTTAATTTGTATTCGGACGGAGTTTGATAGCTTAATCTGACGAGAAATGGATGAAAATTGCGTCTCTTCTCTTCTCTGGCCAAGGGAGTATTGAAATGACTTAAATTAATCAAAGGGAGCTCATATATATATATAGACATAGGCGGTGGAAAGGGGTGGCGCCCTACGCTGCCTATCCCGCCAATACGCCTGCCGTGCTGCGCCACCCAAGGCGCTGGGATGCTTGGCACACTGTGCTGCCCAGCGCACAGGCAGGCTAGTGTGTCGCGCTGGCCCCTCGCAGCCTGCCCTCATTCGACCCTACTTTCGAGACTTTTCCTACACGCCTCAAGATCTCTTTACTCATCACAAGCCCACGCGCACTAGCTGCTAACATCTTATGGGGTGTAATATGAAGCAAGAACTATCTAAGTGGAGTAAGGAATGCTATGGTGATATTATTAAGGAACTTACTATTAGAGAAGAAATAGTCAGAATAAAGTAAGAGTTCTTTGAAAGATGTCCGGCAGGTGATAGCAAAGCTGTAGCACAACATGCTCAAGCTAAGATGAGAAAATATATGCATTATGAAGAGGAGTATTGGTGGCAAAAAGCTAGGATTACCTAGTTTTTTTAGAGTGAAAGGGATATCAGATTATTTTAAATCTTGTTAATGGAATAAGAACAAAGTTATAGCTGAAGAGTATATAGAATATAGAAGGAGAATAGATCAAAGAGGAACAACTAGACATTGAAGCAATTAACTATTTCCTTATGCAATTCACTCTGGAAGAAGTGTTCCTAGAAGAATCCTTGATGAGGAATATTCTAGATATGGTAACACCTGACGATAACATTATGCTAATAATTCCCCCTCTGAAGCAGAAATCAAGAAGGTAGTATATGAGCTAGATGGGGATAGTTCTAGTGGACATGATGGTCTAATAGATAAATTATACTATACTTGTTGGGAAATAGTAGGAGGAGACATGTGTCGAATGGTAACAATATTCTTTGAAAGGCAAACTGACCTTAAGTCAATAAATCATCCTCATTTGGTGCTTATTCCTAAAAAGAACATGGTTACTCAATTTTCTGAAATAAGACCAATTAGCCTTAGAAATTTCCTAAACAAGGACTTCTCCAGAATCATACATGATAGATTAGGCGTTGTACTGCCTAAGCTGATATCAAAAACCCAATCAGGTACTATGATAGGAAGGACATAATTGAAAATGGCATGTCGTCCCAAGAAATTATTATAGACATCAGGAAAGGGGAAAACCAGCTAATATGGCTATCATGTTGGATATGAAAAATGCTTAGCACAAAATTTCATGGGCCTTCCTCATATTTGTTTTGAGGAAAATAGAATTTGCTGAAATATTCCAAGATAAGATATAGAGGTTACTAGATAACAACTTGTAATGCCCCAAAAGACGTAAGAATAGACCTTAGATATGGGGTATGAACTAGTTGAAAAAAATTGAAATCTTCCCTGAATAAGAGTCTCAGTACGTCTCGTGGTAAGGTGGTGTGAGTCGTACCAAGGCTCGTATGCAACGTTTAGAGAACCAATACAAATTTTGTCAGTGGCACCACGACTGGATACCATGATTTGTACGAGGATAGCATGATTAATGCTAAGGATTCGTGGTATGTTTCAGAGTGTTTAATAGGGATTTGACTATGATGTCATGATCGGATTCTACAATCCGTACCAAGATGTATGAGTCGTGATGAGGAGTCGTTAGTTGGAGAACTAGAGCAAGTGCAACCTAGATTCATTGACCACGAGTCATGGTACGACTCATGGTGTGAGTCATGATGATTGACAGTTAGTTTTTCAGTTCATTTTTTATAAGGGAATCCTAGTAATTTCTTATGTTTGTAACTCCTACGTAGTTTTGGGGTACTTTGGAAGGGGATTTAGGGGAAATGTTGAGTATTCCCTCTAATTCTCTCCCAGACTCACAAAAACAATACTTAGAACATAGAAAACCCTCTCAAGTCTAAGTTAGTGTTCCACTACAAATGCTGCAAGTTAAAGGTTCTTGCAAGAGATTCTTCTACCTTAGGTATGTGGGGATTCAACAAGGAATCCTTTCATCTTGTGCCCCAATTTTTTTTTTAGAAACCTTCTCTATTCTTAGCCTTGTAGGAGTTATGAAGTAGGGCTTTTTCAGACAAATCATGAATTTTCCATAATTTCAATTATTTTTTCAAGCTTCTATTACCCTAATATATGATTTTCCTGTTCTTAAATTTCATATTATTCCTTCTAACATTATATTTTAACATTATTTGAGGGGTAAAGCTTGCATGATTTAAAAGCTAGACTAAATTTCTATTTTCCATTATTTGTTATCTAAGTATAATCATCAGCATGTATGCTTTAAATCAAAGTCAGTATTTTCAGGTTGTGAGGATACTTAATAATTTCTAGAAATGCCAGTTTATCAGTATTTTCAGTACTTTCAGTTATTAGGTCCTTAAGGTTCTCAAGATACTTCTAAATAAATAATCCTGACTTAGACATAGGACACCAATTTCGAGCTAATCTGTTCAATCAGTTATAATTAGTATTCAGTTGGGAGTAGTACTTAGCATCGAGCAGGCCTGGGTTAAGCTCCCCATGATCCTAGAACTACTGCCACCATAGGTTATTTACCTGAATGGGCCTTAGATAGTGATCACACATTTCAACTACTATACCCTATCAAGTTATGATGGGTATAGTAATTGAATAAACTTGTGTGTTTGAAGTAATAGTGCAAAACCCCCTACGAGTTCGTGTTGTTGCTTAAAAAATTCAAAACAAAAAATGACCAGGGGAGTGATTAAACTTTGAATGACTGGAAAATAAGTTGGAATTCGATGATCTTGTAAATTGCACTACCATGAAAAAGAGTTACGATAGTGAGGTAGAAGGGGAGGAATGGGTAGCTTTAAAAACTGTGTTTAACACATGCCCATGAATGGTGAAGTCTGAGTAGCCACAGGTATGTTCCCTTCCTTCTGTTCTTATAGTTCATGCTTCGGGGACAAAGCACAATTTTCAAAAAGGGAAGGGGGTGTACTTGTATTTTTTGGGTTTTTGGATTCGTCTGAATGTTTTTCTTGTCGTGTTTCTTTTCCCTTGGGAATGCAATCTAGTAGAACGGGCATGTTTACGATTTTTCTTATTTTGTGATTTTTGTTTAATTAGAAAGTAGCTTAGGAGTACTCAGTCAATAAAAGTGCACTACTTTTGGATTTCTTGAAAAAATTAACCCTGTTTAAAATTTTTTGATGCATTAGCTGTGTAGTTGTGACTGCATGCATGATTTCTATGGATATTTTGATGTCATTTAGTGTATTAGCATGAGTAGTCTTGTGATTCCATGTATAAACCAGACAACTAAAGTAAATATAAGTCATGTGTCATGAGTTAGTGAGATTTGATACTTAGTTCAGTACTATGTTGAAGATGTAGAACTTGTCTGGTTGGTCTCTGCATAGGTTAAGGATGGTTTGTTAGGATATTATCTTAGGCCATTATTGTTGAGCTCACTTTTAGCCTAAAATACCCTACCAAAATCATATGATTCCCTTGATCCAAATTTTGAACCTTAATAAACTATTTTTCTTTGATTAACTGATAAATCGTACCCATTTTTTATAATGAACCTGTTTTGGCCTTGGTCCCTCCTTGGACATTGTGAACTTCAACATAGGAAAAATGCTTAAGTTGAGGTGGATAGAGTAGGGTTGCATAAATAGTGGGAACGAGGAAAAGGGAGAGAAAAGAGAAAAGGTGAAAAATGAGGTGTGGTGTGACAAATGGTGGAGCCAATGTATGTAGTTCCAAGGAAGGGTTAGTCACTTAAAAAGACCCAATATTTATCATGTCCAGCCCTAAAGACTATATTACAAGCTGCATCAAGTCCTATAGTGATCCTAATCTGACAATCTGACAGACCGAAGTAGAGAAAATAAGGACAAGCCTATGGTATCTAATACATCGTACTTGGAACTTCTTTATGAGAGTGAGAGTCTCACTTCTTTAGTCCCATTCCATATATGCTACTATATCTGTGAGTGGGAACTTCATTTTCCGTGAGGGTACATGGTTTATGTTTATTTACCAATGGTCTGTGTGAAAAGCATCGGTGATAACTTGATTTCCTGTTAATAGCAAGATGACATGTCTTGATCCCTACTTATCATGTTTTGTGGTTGCTTGTAGTACATTGGATGATATAGGTTCACAGAAGAAGGGTCAAAAGTTGTTGGACTTATAATGTAAATTTTGTTTGGTTTTGACTATAGTATCTTAGGTTTATTTTTTAGTTGAGCGTCGTGTTTAGTTTTTTCTTTCTTTTCTTAAGGACATGCAAAAGTCTTAAGTTGAGGGTGTTGATGTGCTGTGAGTTTACAGCACTTTCGATGCTCAAAACTAAGAAAATAACATGAACTTAGGTGTGTTTATATGGATATAAGTCACTTTTTATTTAATTATAGGAAAAATACGTGTTGGAGCAAGAATGTGCAAAAGAAGCCTGAAAGTGCAGAAAATGAGCTAAAGTCACAGTCTTAGTATGAGCCATATGTTAATGGTACGACTCATACTGAGCACCGTGAAAAGTTTTAGATGACTGAATTGGGGAAAATGCAACCTACGACTCTCAGTACAAGCCATAAAATAATGGTACAAGTTGTAGCTTGAGTCGTGGAAATATTTAGAAGAATTGTACAAAGGCGGACTCCTGAAATGGATGAAACTACGAATCGTAGCAACAAGGTATGAATCGTATCAGGAGTAGTGGGGATCTTCAGAGGATTTTCAGTGCTAAGTAGAACTCCAGACATTACGAGTCGTGGCTTGGAGGTACGAGCCATGCCACAACACTCATGAATAGTTTCACAAAAAGTCAGAGTTCTCAAAGCTAGACCATGGAAGCAAAGCACGACTCATAGGAAACATGTATGAGTTGTACCAAGGCCCACCACTTAGCTAAATTTCAGCAAGCCAAGGACATATGGACAGCAGGTATGACCCGTACAATCCTGCTATGGGTCGTATGATCAGTCATGGCTCAGGCGGCGCCAGTTATGGAAAATGTCCCTATTAGCTTAAGAAAAGGATTCTTGTGTTTGCATAAATACCTTTTATATTTTATTTTTAGTTGAAATCAATAGGGAACATTAGAGAGAAGTGAGATAGGTGTGAAAACCATATAGATTCAAGGGAAAAACATAGAGTTGAGTTGATTGACTTGTAATCAACCTTTTCTTGGATTCTTTCTTGATCTTTATCAATTGTACTTGAGGGTTTACTGATATAATCGAAGAAGCTTTTCTCTCATCTACGATTGTAAGTATTAAATTATATGTTTAATTATGAATGCATATCACAACCTTGCAACTATGAGAGGCTAAACCTCCATAGCAAGGGTTGTGGGAACCATGGTAGATTAACGAGTTAGGGATACACAAAAGTGATTCAAAACCAATTCGTAACGCTTGTTTTGTATTCTCTCCATGCTTAAACATTTCTTAACGGTGTACAATGTTAGGACTTGCCCAAATTCTTTTTGCTTGAGTCTAGAGAGGTAGAGATTAGGAAAAGGGAATTACAACAAATCCTTGATCTTGATGATCATTATATTAACTTGAGCTGTGGTCAGCATAGTTATATTTTGAACATATTGATAATGGATAGTTTGAAACCTCTCATGAGTCCTGACCTGATGATTGAGTATAGTGATCCAATAAGGATGAACCAGTCATTTTGATGAATCATAGATATCAGTTCTACAAGTATTGATATTGATCATGTGTATATACCCAAAGCAGTTATGAAACCATGGGGAACACAAACTCTAGTTATTCTGAAATCGTGATTTACATCATAATTTCCATTGTTGTTTTAATTATTGTTTTCTTAAAACCCCCAAATTGGAGCAACTAACCAACAAGTTCACTTACCGACATTAATCTTGATCTTCCATATTCCGTGTGGGTGCGACCCCAACCTCTTTGTTGGGTTCTTTATTGAAACATTACGCTTCATACTTCAGCAGGAGATGTGAGTTTGAGCATTATCAAGAAGCTGTTGAGGAAGAAGGTGACCAAACTCCACCTCGGGAGAACTGTACTATTAGGTGGAGAGTGCTCGGTACTCAAGAGATTTATGAGCAAGGTATTTCTCTCACATCAAAGAATCATCTGAGGCAGAGTATGTTGGAAGAACTGTGGATCCTCACCAGTATTATGAATGAGGTTGAGGAAATAAAGCGATTTTTTAGCTTCTATAGATTTGATTGGACGGCCAGAACTCTAGAGAAATATAGTGCCAAGATGGTCTGGGAGTTGTATGCCAATTATTTGCTACAATTGAGCAGAAGGAAAAACGTGGGAAAAAAATTAAAGGAACAACCCAATCTTGATAGTGTGATGGTTCGGGGACACGTAGTTGACATCTCCATTGAACATCTATTATGGGCCTCAATTCAGAGCTCTAGAGATCAAAACTGAGTTCGAGTACTGAGTTGAAGTTTTGTAAAAGGTAAAGTAGCTGGGTTTCGAGTAGAGGAAGAGCCAATTGAAATAGCTAGCTGGGGTTCTAGCCAAAGACAAGGTGGAAGTTGATTTGGTGTCTAGTGGAGAGCAGGTCACCAAAGCCTCGCTTAACTTCATTACAAAGGCCTACTGGACACTAGCCCACCACGGTTGGCACCTATGGTTAATGACAACACCCTCAGCAAAGTCAGAGCAGGTTTGGTGGCATGCATCATATCGAGATACGCCATCAACATTTTGAGGGTTATAGTAGAGAAGATCAAAGATCCGGCTATGGGATCGAGCACTACCATCCTATTCTCGAGTCTCATGTATAGATTAGGCATAAAGGCAGTCCTTAAGGAAAAACCATAGGTAGATCATTTGATCAGAGGGCATAAGACTACATATATAGGTCTTATATGGGATGACATGAACTTGGTTAGTCGGGTTAGACTTCCTTCTATAGTCCCACTACCACGGGCATCACAGGGAAAGCATGTTGATGCCCCCACTTCAGTGGAACAGGGAGAGATGCCGGCTATAGAGGTCGGCTACATAGATGCAGATCCTTGTACTTCCTCCACACCTCCATTGAGCATACTGCACTAGAACCTAACTGGTTATATATTGGTCCTATTGGAGTTCCTACAGAAAATGTCCTAGACGGTGACAGTGACCGAGAAGAAGGTCAACTCAATGATGGAAAATGTCAAGATATGGGTGAAGGCCGAGATTGATAAGGCTGTGAGGTTGTTGCACGGCTGGTCTTAGAGAGTAGTTAGGGGCTTTGGGGAGCTAGGTAGATGAGTTTTCATCTAGAAAGATGGAAATATTATCAGTCCCCACTATCCTAAAGTTTGATGCTTAGCTCGACGATGAGCTAGATTTAGAGGCGTACCGGGCTTCGATAGTGGCCGATGGAGGAAAAGGACAGAAGTGGGTCTCGGAGAAGGTTAAACACGAGTCCTAAATAAAGAAAGGAGAAAAAGGAGTGCAAGCAGGAAATACTGGACTATATGCATACTCATGACGAGCATACGTTAGAGTTGCATGAGTGAGCAAGAGGTGCAGTGAGCTCCACCATTGCCTTTGGAGAGCTTGTAAGTGGCAAGGACCCTTCGAGTGAGACAAATTCAGCCTGAGATACTATTGAGTTACCTGAGGTGACTGCTACTACTGAAGCGGTAACCAATCACCCAATTGATGTTCTATTGAGTGCCCGACCACCGCTAGCGCCACTATTGTAGTGGAGGTACCGCCTCCGCAAGATGACAGGAGTGCCTGAGTGTTCGGCTTTTTTGGTAACTACACGCAAGTGCACGTGGTCGAAAAAGTAGTAAAGTGGCTTAAGTAAAGCTAAGTATCGATCCCACAGGGACTGAGCTACGGTACTAATTAACTCAAGCGTTAGTGAACTATATCTTTAAGAATGCAGACAACCAAATAAACAATATTTTG
>JACEIK010000097.1:617014-648827 GCA_018107945.1 Datura stramonium | reverse complement strand
TCCAAGTCCATTCCCAATCTTTACCAACATGTATCTTAGCTTCCCAAAATTCCCTTTTACCTGCAAAACAACACTAATCATGTTGGTTAGTATAAATTCATATTTAACTACAAATCACATGAGAATGTACACAATAACGATAGATAAACAAGTCGAAATGAGGCATTTGAGTATCACTTGGGCATGCAATTCTGCCAAAGATCACTGAGCGCCACAGGTGTGTCCCATTTCTTTGTTCTTACATTTTATGCTTTGTGACAAAGCACAATTTTAAAAGGGGGGTGTACTTGTTGTTTTTGGATGTTTTTTTTGTCCGAGGGTTTTTCTTGCCGTGTTTTCTTTCCCTCGGCTATGCTATCTAGTAGAGCCGACATGTTTAGGTTGTTTTTGTTATTGTGTAATTATAAGTAGCTTAGGATTACTTTACAATCAATAAGTGCACTAGTTTTAATGTTTTTGAAAAATGACCCTATCTGAAATTTTTTTATGTTGACTGCGAAGTATGACTTCTGTGGATCTTTGTATGGAATTTATAATCTTAGCATGTGTAGTTGTAGTTTAGCCGTGCATGAACCGTATACGTAGAATCACTATAAACCTGTACCATAAGTGAGTAAGGATTCATACTCAGTTCAATATTGCATTAAGGATCTAGAACTTGCCCGGTTGATCATTATGTAGGTTTTAGGATAGTTGGTTAGGAAATGATCATAGGTTGTTTTTGTCAAACCCCACTTTAGCTTAAATTTCCCTACCAAATGAAATGATTCCCTTGATCCCGTTTAATTGATCCTAAAAGTTGACCTATTTTCTTTGATTACCCATTCATCCTTACCAAGTTTATAATGAACTTGTTTGGCCCTGGTCCATCCTTGGATATTGTGAACCTCAACTCAATCAAAATGCCTAAGTTGAGGGTGGTTGTAGTAGGGGTGCGTAAACTATGTGAGAATGGAGAAGAAAAGAGAAAAAATTCAAAGAGTGAGGTGTGGTGTGAAAGAAAAGAAAAAGAGCTGATAAACTAAAAATGAAAAGAAAAGAAAAAGAACTGAAAAAGATGAGAAAAACACATCGCATCCACACATTGCATTTAAACAGAGAAAATGGAGGACAAAGTTGAAAAATGAAAACAGGGTAAAAAGTGATAAGTGGAGAAAAGTTGTGTATTGCTAAGGAGGGTTAATCACAATAATCTACATTTACCATACCCATCCCTGAAGCCTACATTATAAGCCGAGAAAAGTCCTGTAGTGATCCTAGTTAACTGTCTAAAAAGCCAACATAGAGAAAATAAGGGAAATCTTATGGTATCCGATGTGCAATATTTGAAACTTTTTTGTGAGGGTTAGATCATGCTTTTTAGTCCCAATATTCATATTTCTATATATTTGTGAGTGTTGGGGAATTCATTTGCAATGAGGGTACATGGTTTGTGTTGCATTATTCCAATTATCTGTATAAATAGCATTGGTGATAACTCAATTTTCTTGTAATAGTTGTATGCCATATCTCGATCCCTATATGTCATAGGTTGTAAATACATGTGTACATAGTTGAGTTGGGTTGAATTAAAAAGGGGTCATAGAGGTTAATGGTTCATAGTGCAAATTTTATTGTGTTGGCTGTAGGAATTCTAAGTTTACTTTCTAGTTAAGCGTCGTTTTTAATTTTTTTTTCGCATGAGGACATGTAAAAGTCATATGTTGAGGGTGTTGATGTGTTGTGGGTTTACAACACGTGCAACACTTAAAATTGAGAAAATAAGAATGGACTTATGCGTGTTTATATGGATATGATGCACTTTTACTTTATTTTCAGGGAAGATAGATATTGGAGTTGAAATGCGCAAAAGAAGGACAAAATGCTGATAAAGATCTAAGTACAGACCTCAGTACGAGTTGTACCATCCTTGTACGAGCCATACTAAAAGTCGTGGAAAAGTCCAGAATATTTTTCAGAACATTTATTTGAGGCAAACGCAAAGTACGACTTATAGTACGAGGAATACCATAGCAGTTGTAGAAAAGTTCAGAAGATGCTACATAGGACAAGTCTCCAGGTATGGGTAGTAACCACGGATCGTGATATCTACCTAAGACCCATAGCAAAGAGTCGTGGTAAAGTTCAGAATAAATTAATTATGACATATCTCAATATATAACTGGAAATCACGAGTCGTAGGACATAGGTACGAGTCATACTAATCCACCTGTGAAAATATTCATAGGATGCTAGAAATCTCAGGATCAAACCATGACATGATAATATGACTCGCAGGTTTATAGTACGAGTTGTACCAGCTTATAACACTTATAAAAAATAGAAGTTTTCAAGCATTGTACGAGTGATGATACAACCCGTACAATCCTATTATGGGTCGTAAGTGAAGTTGGCAACAGTTCAGCAGTTTTCCCTGTTTACTAAGGAAAGCGTTCTAAATATTTGTATAAATACTTTTTAGGTTTTTTTTGTCAGAACAAGTAAGTCACAAGTCAGAAGAAGTGAGAGAGTTTGATTTGGAGAAAAATGATTGTGGTTGATTTTCTATTCAATTTTTGGGGAGCCTTTCTTGAATTGATTTTCTCATTGTTCTTGAAGTGTTCTTCCTTAATTCTTGCAATAACCAAGTGGGTTTTCTTTCAATCATCTTTTTAAGTTATAAATTATGTGTTTGGCTATGAATTCTTATAATTCTCTTACAACCATGAGAGGCTAAAACCTCCACCACTAGGATTGTGCGAACTATGGTCAATTAACGAACTAGGGTTGCACAAAGTTATTCTAAACCAATGCTAAATTATTGTATTGTATTATCTTTATCTTTAATGTTTCTTAACGGAGTGAAACATTAGAACATGTCTGAATTATTTACTTTCTTGAATCAAGAAGTAGTAGAGATAAGGAAAAAAGAATTACAACAAATCCTTGATCTTTATGGGTCATTGTATGACTTGAGCTGCGTTCGTGGGATAGTTAATTTGGATTAAATTGATAACGGTTGAATTGAAATCGCTCATAAGATCTAATCTAGTATTTGAGTATAGTTATCCAACAGGGATGAACTAGTCATTTGGATGAACCCTAGTTATCAGTTCTATAAGTAAGCATTGGGATAGATCACTAGTGTAAAACCTGAAGTAGTTATTAATCCACGGGGAAGACTTGCTCTAATTATTTACATAATCTTGATAAACAACAATCAATTATCATCATTCTTAGATCTCTATTTTTACAAAACAGACCTTTAGGATATAACAAACTTGAAAGCTTAAATACGAGAGTTATTCTATATCTTGACCATATTCTTTGTGGGATCGACCCCAAACTTTGTTAGGTTATATATTGATAATGTCCACATCATACTTTTATAGGAGTGTAATTTGAGCATTATCATGGGTTAGAATCATCGCTGGTGGTAGAGGTTAAGTAAAAGAAAGATGAAGACCCAATTCTACTTAAGTTGAAGGAAGAAGTCCT
Organism: Datura stramonium; assembly: GCA_018107945.1. Lineage (NCBI taxonomy): Eukaryota > Viridiplantae > Streptophyta > Magnoliopsida > Solanales > Solanaceae > Datura > Datura stramonium. Next base: position 645,350 of record JACEIK010000097.1, on the reverse strand, counting down.
AAGGAATGAGGTGGAAGCTTTCTCCAATGGGGGAAATGGTGTGCTCCATTATCAGGGTAGGTTGTGTGTTCCCGAGGTAGAAAATTTGAGGCAGCGGATACTAATGGAAGCTCATAGCAACAGGTACTCTATCCACCCAGGTGTCAAAAAGATGTATCATGATCTACGAGAAGTCTACTAGTGGAATGGCAAGAAGAAGGACATTGCAGAATTTGTGACTAAATGTCCAAACTGCCAACAGGTCAAGGTTGAACATCAGAGACCTGGGGATATGACTTAGGATATTAGCATTCCTAATTGGAAGTGGGAAAAAGTCAACATGGACTTTATTATAGGTCTACCTCATACGCACCGACAACATGACTTAATTTGGGTGGTTGTAGACCGGATGACTAAGTCAGCACATTTAATACCAGTCAAGACCACAAATTTAACAGAGGATTATTCTAGACTATACCTCTGGGAGTTAGTCAGACTACCTAGAGTCCACTTGTCATTCATATCAGATAGGGGTACTTAGTCCAGCTCACATTTCTGGAAGTCATTTCAGAAAGGATTGGGTAACCAGGTCAAGCTCAACACAGCTTTTTACCCACAGATAGATGGCCAGGATGAGCGGACCATTTAGACTCTGAAGGATATGTTGAGGGCTTGTGTGATCGATTTCAAGGGCAGTTAGGATAATCACCTACCTCTCCTTGAGTTCTCATACAACAACAACTACCACTCCAGTATTCAGATGGCCTTGCTGGAGGCATTATATAGTAGAAGGTGTAGATCTCCTATATGGTGGTTTGAGGTTGGTGAAGCTACCTTAATAGGACCTGAATTAGTAAATGAAGTCATGCGGAAGGTTCAGCTCATTAAAGAGTGGTTGAAAATAGCTCAGAGCCGACAGAAATCGTATGTAGATGTAATGAGAAGACAACTAGAGTTTATGGTGGATGATTGGTTGTATTTGAGAATTTCACCTATGAAGAGGGTTATGAGATTTGGGAAGAAAGGAAAACTCAGCCCCAAATATTTTGGTCCTTACAGAATCTTGAGACACATTGGCAATGTGGCATAAGAGTTGGATCTTCCTACATAGTTAGAATCAATGCATCTAGTCTTCCATGTGTCCCTATTGAAGAAATGCATCAGGTATCTGACCTCAGCAGTGCCTGTAGAGAGCATTGGTATACAGGATAGTCTCTCTTACAAAGAGGTCCCAATTCATTTTATAGACCGTCAGGTTCGTAAGCTAAGGAAAAAGGAAGTTTCTTCAGTAGAGTTTTATGGAGGAACCAGCTAGTTTAAGAAGATACATGGGAAGTTGAGGATGATATGATGGATAAATACCCTCACCTGTTCCCTTCCAGCTCAGTTTTAGCTTCAGGAACAAGTTTCCTCCTTATCACTCTATTCAGTTTCCATTAAGTTCATGCATATCAATTCCTTTCATGTTTTAACCTTCATGTACGTAGCATGAATTCAATTTAGTTATGTATTTCAGTCTTAAGCCTGTTACTCCGTTAGTTTTCAGTCTATAGTTCTTTGTTCTGAGATTTTCAGTCCTTCCTACACCCTCCAGCGTAGTTAGCCTTCATTAAAGGATGAATGTTCCTAAGGGGGAGATATTGTAACATATTGAATTCGGAGTGAATCATTGCAACAAAAGATTATAGGTTTCAGATCTGGTGCCAGGGCAACGGAGGGTGTGATGTCCCATCACATAATTGATGTTGGGTTTGACAGCCGTCAGCCAGATGACGGACCGTCACCGATTTTGTTAAGTTTTGGCCCTTTTCAGCTAGAGGGTGATAGAGAGGGAAATGGGTCATCGAGCATATGATAGCCCGTCATGGAAATCATCTCCTAAGATAAGATTTTCAAACCTTCTATTTAAGCCTGACGGTGGAGACGACGGACCATCAGGCCTGCGATGTCCCATGACCCTAACCATCAGTTGGGGCAAAATTTTGGGGAATTATTTTTTAGCCTGACGGTGGAGACGACGGATAGTCAGGCTTGCGACGGCCCGTCACCTGTCCCTTCAGAAGCACAGCGATGTAGAGGTTTCAGATTTCTAAATTGTTTTCCCAGGGGTAGTTTCATATATTGCCACTCTTTTAGTTCCTAAACTCCGCCATTTTGGGAATATTTTCAATGTTTTAATAGGGGTAATTGATCCTCCTCCTCATTATTCACTAACATTTTTAGAGCCTCATTACGTAGAACTCAGAGTTTCTTCCTGAAGCTAGGAGCTAGGGCTTCCAATTTTAACAAAATTCCCAAGATTCTTCTCCAAAATTTCTTCTTCAGGTATTTGAAAATTCAACAAGGGAATTCTTTCATTCTTGAGTCCCAAATTTATCTTCAGAAACCTTTTATATTCTTTCCCTATAATAGTGAACTAGGGCTTATTAGATAACCTATGAATGTTCTAAAAGTTCAGTTGTTTGCTAGTTGGTATCACCCTAGTATATGATCCTTATGTTCTTTTCTTAAATTTCATAGTATAATTTCTAGCCCTAGTTTTAGCATGAATTTTGGGTTGATTCTTTTATGATTTTAAAGCGGGTTTTAATTTGTTATTTTTCCATTGCTATTTTCTGACTAAAAATTTTCAGCATGAATGTTTCAAGTTGCGGTTAGTATTTTCGGTTTTCGAATATACATAGCATCCTTCAGTAATGTCAGCTGATCAATTGTCTCTTTAACAGTATATTATTAAATTTAGTGTCTTTAGCTATCAGGTCTCTTAGGCTCTAAGGACATTTCTAGACAAGTTTTTCTATCTTTTCCTTTAGGACACCAGTCTTAAGCTAATCATTCCAATTAGATATAACCAGAATTTCAGTTTAGAGTAGTACTAAGCACTGAGCGAGCTGAGGTTCAATGCACCCATATTTCAAAAATTACGTGCCACCATAGGTCCTCAGCCTGAATGGGAATCAATTCAGTGATCACACAGGCATGTCTTTATACCCTTGCAAGGTATATTGGATCCTTTTGATGGGTTTATACATTAAACTTCACGTTTAGCTCACGTGGTTACATATCAGTTAACAAACTCTCCCATAGTACAGTCTAGTCCAGTATAGTCATAGTCCCAGACCAGTCTAGTCTTCCTAATTTTTTTAGAATTTGCTTATGATCTTCAGTCAGTTATTGGATCTTATAGTATTGTCAGATTTTCAGATTTCAGTTCAGTATTTCGTTTTCATATATGGTCATAGAATGTCATTCAGTATAATTTATGTATTATCAGTTTTCTTATGTGTAGCTTATATCTCACATACTCAGTATATTCAAAGTACTGATCGCATATTTCTATGTGCTATATCATTTTATGATATAGACTCAGTTACCCATCCTAAGAACTGCAACTAGTTTCTCTCAGCGATTCTCCAACAGCTTTCAGTGGTGAGTCCTCATCTGCAGAGGACCGAAGATTCCATTTTAGTATTTTATTTCCAACTTAGTTTCAAACATTAGAGTTAGCTGGGGGCTTCTCCTAGAAACTCATCAGTTCTTTTAGAAGGCTTTTAGACTGTATATGTTAGATTCAGCTTGAGTTCCAGTGTTTGAAGAGATTATTTTATTATTATTCAGTATTTGGCTATTTCTTTATTCAACCTCCAATTATCTTTATCTTTCAGTAGATCAGTCTTTTAGAATTATGCTATGCCATGGGTTTTCTTGGGATCACTTGTGATCCTAAGTACCATGTCGCGTCCAGTGCGTAAACTCGGGTCATGATAAGAAGCCTCTCAGATTACAGGTTTTTCTAGAGATCAATTTCGTTTTCTATACTTGGTGTATCCTTCACCTATGCTTAGAAAATAATATCACACTATAATGATATAGTTTAAAAAGTGAAGAATAAATTACGAGTGTAGAATGGAAGACTCTTATGTTATAGAACAGAGGCAGTGTTAATCTCAAATATCGTACATAGTTTGCCTATTCACCTACTCTTAGCAATTAACTCTCCTAAATGCGTTATCCATGATATTCGTAATTTAATTTCAAAATTCTTTTGGAATAATGTAGAGATGGTAAAAGAAAACACTAGTATCGTCACGGAATATGTGTCTACCCAAAATGGAGGGAAGACTTGGTTTTAGATCACTATTTGATATCTCCAAAGCATTATTTTCCAAACTATGGTGGAAGTTCAGAACCAAAAATCTAATATGGGCCGACTTTATGTGGAATAAGTATTGCAAAAAATATATTCCACAAAAAGTAGAATGGTAGGAGAATCACAACTTTAGAAGGAGATATCAGAAGCCAGAGATTGTGTATAGCAGGAGATTGACTGGGAACCTAAATGTAGGTATTCTAATGTCTAGTTTGACCATTCGACCAAAGTAGGTGCTTTGTATTATGTAATTCTAGCTACAGTTGCTATAGATATGAATATAGAAGATATTCATGAGTTAATGGAGCAAGGCCTGTAGAATGAGACCAAATTGCAGGCATCTTTTCCTATGACTATAGTGGAACATATCAAAGAAGAAGTGGTCATATAAGAAGAAAAGTAGTATTGGGATAAACCATGGTGGATGTTAACCAGCTCAGGCAAATTTACAGTTTGTAGTTCCTGGGATATTCTAAGAATGTAGGAAGATGAACAACACTTGTGCAAGGATATTCGGACAAAAGGTATTCCTTTTGAAATATCCTTTTTCTTTTGTAGATTGTGGAAACAAAGATTACCTTTGGATGAGCTTCTATCAAGGATTGGATTTGCTATAGCTTCTAGATGTTGTTGTTGTACTGGAATCTCTTAGGAAATAATATCTCACTTATTTATTAGATTATCATTTTCTAGTGGAAAATGAGGGTGCTAAATCAGTGCTAAATCAGACTATTCAATTATGGTCGAAAACAGGGTGCAACAGTAAACTAAACCCAGTATACAAAGTCATTCACATATTTATGCTATGGTAGATTTGGAGAAGGAGGAATACGAAGATGAATGGAGAAACAATGTCAGAGACAAAAGCTATGTATGAGATCAACAAGAACGTCCACTACCTTGAAAGATATAGATACCCTTTTCTACATAACGTACCATAACAATGGACTCAGCTAGTGGAATTCTTAGAAGGGTGTAAACCTCAGATAATGAGTAAGGTAGTTCAACGGAGGAAACCTCCTTACAATTATTAAAAGTTTATTCCATATGGTGCTTATAAAAGGAATTCTGGGGTCAGTTGTATTGGTTTTTATATTAGAGACATGTATAAAGACATAAAGTATGTAGCAGCTAAGAATATCAAGGATGGAACATGCATTGTTGCAAAGGCTAGAGCTATTAAGGAGGGCTTACAATTCTTTTTTTAGAATTAGTTCATACCAGTCAAGATAGAAACTGATTAATTAACAATGAGGAAAATACTGGATGGAATATAAGAAGTTCCATGTAGTGTATCCATGATTACACAAGATAAAAAGGGATGACACAAAGGGGTCATACCACTGTGAAGCATATATTAAGAACAGGGAACATGCTTATAGATTTTTTTAGCTCACCTAGCCATTAATGTTGCAGGTACACTAACATTCACATCTTCTCAAAGTTACCTAGTGAAGGAAGGAAACTACTCAACATTGATAAAGACCAAAACCCAAATTTAAACAAGACTGTATAAAAAAAAGGCAACATGTATTCATACATCTCATGATGGAAACATTCTATACAAAGATGAAAAACAGGAGCTTTCTTATTGACAGATAACTCTATAATATATATCAGGCAATAACCTAAAGGATTGATGGTGACATACACTATTCGATCCTAATAGTGTAATATCGTAAAAGTTCCTGAGACTAGCCTCGGGATTGGTAATGTGATCAGCAGAAAAAGGTTTGGAAAGTGCCTCAGAACAACTCGTGGTACGAGTCATGGGAAGGGCAATGAGTCATAGGACTACTCGTGGTCAGAACCCACAGAAGGAGTCTAATAGCAACGAGTCAAGGTATGGCTCGTGGGTTCATGTAACAAGTTATTTTTAGGAGTCATGGGAAACTGCTAGTGTGTTAGGCCTGGAAGGTACGACTCTTGGTATGACTCGTTGTGGCAAAAAACTGATTATGGTAGGGATTCATTGGTTGGTTTAAGAGTGTCAAAGTTGGAAGGCATGGGTCATGGTATGACTCATAGTGGAACACAATGAGTTGTGGCTTGCATTCGTAGGAAGGGGGCAGAGGAATTGAATGAAGTAGCAAGGGATTGGTCCAAAAACCCATCATATGATGGTACAAATTATTTTTTGGCTCATGGGAACTTAAGGAGTTCGACAAAACTAGTAGAGAAAATGGAGCCAACCACGAGTCACGGTATCGAGGTACGACTCTTAGTGTGACTCGTTACATCTGGCAGTGCGTATTTTTCTATGAAATTAGTAAAGGCATTTCTGTAATTCCAAAGCTCCTAAGTCCTAAACTACATCATTTTAAGCTCTGAAAAAAGTGTATTAAGGGAGTTTAACCTATTCTAATTCATTGAACTCCTATGCATGCAATATTAGAAGTTTCCCTTTGAAGATCAAGCTTGAAATTCCTCAATTCCTCTCCAAATCTCTTGGGTTGTCAAGGTCAAGTTGAGATTCAGCATACCCAGATATGTAGGGCTATGAATAAGATTTTTCTTTCACTCTCATGCCCATATCTCTTCTCAATCTCATGAATTTAATTCTCAATTCAAGTTGATGATCCTATGGGGTTTTAGCCCGATTCATGAAATTCTCTAAGATTTGTTCATGGGTTAATTCCCTTCATGTTTCAAAGTGTGTTTTAAGATTCATGGGCAGATTTTATACCTATTATGGTTATAAATTCATGATTTCAAATTTTAGAAAATTATACCCAATTAATCTTGTTTCATGAAATGTGAAATTTATGATTCATGATTTCAAGTATGATGAGATATATAGTATGAATGAATGTCTACAAATTACCCACGTATGAATCCATGATTTTCCTTGTGAAGTTTATTTCAAGTATGCTTGATTTTATGGTTTTGGAAAGCCCTCACATGTCAAGTATATTTCATGATTTAACCAAGTCTAGCAACATCAGTTGTGAAATATATATATATATATATTTGAAGCCAAAACTCCCCAAATGTTCGGATTCAAGTTATGTTTTGATAATATAATTAGATGAGCATATACGTGTTTTAGGAGTAGTGTCTAGCACCAAGTGGGCTAGGGGTTCCAAGGTTCCCCCGTCTCATAATCTATACGCCAACATAGAGATATATTTTAGGATCTCTCAAGAGAGTGTTTCCCCCACCCTAGGGCACATGGTGATATCACACCTTACTTATCCTTTGCCCTGGCAAGCTTAGGATAACTTTTCTCTATGTGGGCAAGACATGGGATCATCATGCGCTCATATATGGTGGTTTTCGATTGTGACGAGTCTCCCATTGTTCCTCATGATTTCAGGTATTCAATCTCATGACTTATGATATTATGTTTTATAGCATGTTTGACCCAATGATCAGTTTATAAGATTTTACTTATGATTTTAGTTATGGCAAGCCATATGATTTCTATTTTAGCTTTGGGTCATTCTATTCAGATATGATATACAACTTGTGAATTTCAGCATGCAGTCCTTACTCTAATGATCTGATGATTTATCTTTATATGCATGATTTCTATTCAAACCTACTCATCATGTTTTACTCAGTTTACATATTCAGTACATTCCAAATACTAAACACATACACTGTGTTGTATCATTTCATGATACAGGTTCAGAAGATCAAACTCAGTTCCGCCACTAGCCAATTTCTCACAGCCTAGTCTAGATTCCCACTATTTGTAAGTCCTCATCCTTCGAGGAACTTCAATAGTGTCGAGTTATGTTATTTTTAGTTTCAGACTTAAGTGAGCTAATTGGGAATATTGTTCAATCAACTCTTCAGACATGTTAGAGGCTTATCAGATAATTTGTAGAATTTCAGCTTTGTTAGCGCTGACTCTATTATGATTGATATGTACTTAGACTTCCTCTTATTCATGTTATAGTTATCATATTTTTCTCTATGTACGTTCTTTAGTTGTTACGTTCATGCCATGGATCGACTTGGGGGTATTCCTGCTTCTAGGTCCTGTGTCTTAATCCAGGCCTATGTTTGGATCTTGACAAACTTGGTATAAAAGCCAAGGGTTTAGAGTTTCCTCTAGTTTCTAAAAGTCATGTTGAGTAGAGTCTTTTCCATGAAGCGCGCCACAGTTATGGGGGAGAGGCTACAAGACATTTTAGGAAATTTTCCTTCTTTGATGATCTATGTCGTGTGAAAAAGTATCTCTCTATTCTTCTAACTCATGCTATGTGCAATTGCAGAAATATACCTCCACATCAAGTAAATGGAAGAAGGAATAGAAATAGAAATGGCCATGACCAATAGTAATGGAGATGGGCATCAGCAAGCCCCACCAGCACTAGAAAACCCTATGCCCGAGCAAGTCACTCATGCCGAGTTTAAAGCAATATTTCAAATGTTGGCACAGGCAATGAGCGCTTAGGTCATCAATAGGAGGTGGCTCATGTTCCTCAGAATGGGAATGTAGTGACAGCAAGAGTTTGAGAATTTATCCGGATGAATCCACCGGAATTTCTAGGGTCGAAGGTGGATGAGGACCCTCATGAGTTCATTGAGGAGATGCGGAAGATAAGCCATATTATGGGGGTGACTGGAGAGGAGAGTGCTGACCAAGCCTCCTATCAGCTGAAGGGGGTCGCTTACATATGGTACCGCAAGTGGAAAGATGGTAGGGCAGAGGGAGCAGTTCCTTTGGGTTGGTACGAGTTTGTGACTGCCTTCTTGGATAGGTTCTTCCCTAGGGAGTTAAGGGAGGCGAAAGCAGTAGAGTTTGTAAACTTGAAGAAGTATCATAAGACAGTCCATGAGTATGCCTTGGAGTTCACCCGGCTGTCCAAGTATGCGCCGGAGATTGTTGCGGATCAGAGGGCTCGTATGAGCAGGTTGAACTGAGTATCAGACTCGCTGCTTAAGGAGTGCAGAACCACTATGCTGGACAATGATATAGAATTATCATGATTGGTTATATACACCCAACAGATAGAGGCGGATTAAATGAGGTAGAAGGAGAGAGAGGCCAAGAGGGCAAGGACAAAGAGTTACGGATAGTTTCAGAGGACACTGTCAGCAGCCCTTCCAGAGGTCATCAGCCCCAGCGCCATCATCTGGCAGTGTACCCTCTAAACTGAGGCGTGATTAGAGGAGTAGGGAATCAATCTCCAGAGGTCAAGGGAGCAGGTCAGGAGAGCCCAACATTCCATTATGTGGTAGCTGTGAAAGGAAGCACCCCGAAGAGTGCCTAGCAGGTTCAGGTGCATGTTTTGAGTGTGGGAATCCCGAACAACTGCTTAGAGACTTCCTTTCAGCCAGACAGGGCCATAGTAGAGGCCATGACCCAGACACCAGTTCAGTAGCTCCACCAGCTCAGTAGCTCCACCAGCATGCTCAGCTCAAGCATGCTCAACAACGTGCATCCACTAGTGCATGTGGTGGTGAACGTCAAACCAGATGTGGTCACTGGTATATTACAAGTATTTCATTGTGATGCATATGTATTGTTAGATCATGGGGATACCTTATATTTTGTGACTCCTTATATCACTATTAGTTTCAAAGTCAGTCCCGATATCCTACCAGAACCCTTCTAAATCTCTATTGCAGTCGATGACTTTGTTATAGCTCGACAGGTATATAGGAATTTCCCTGGCAAAGTCCTTCAGAGAGTCACCACAACCGATTTAGTATATTTATACATGACCAATTTTGATGTTATCTTCGGTATGGACTGGTTACATGCATGTTAGACCCCTATGAATTATAGAACCCGAACGGTAGAGTTCCAATTTCCAGGTGAGCCAATCCTATAATAGAAGGGTAGTTTAGTTATCCCTGTAGGCCTCTTTATTTCTTACCTTAAGGCCACGAAGATAATTTCTAAAGGTTGTGTGTACCATCTATTTAGGGTTAAAGATTCTACGTTCGAGACCCCGACTCTTCAATCAGTACCTATAGTATATGAGTATCTCAAGGTGTTTCCTGATGATCTACCAGGAGACCTTCTTGAGCGAGAGATCGACTTGGGTATTGACCTTCTTCTTGATAGACAACTTATATCCATTCCTCCTTACAGAATGGCTCCAGCCGAGTTGAAGGAGTTGAAAGAGCAGTTGAAATATCTTCTAGATAAGGGATTCATTAGGCCTAGTAAATCCCTATGGGGTGCACCGGTCCTCTTTGTACAAAAGAAAGATGGTTCCCTTAGAATGTGCATTGACTATCGGTAGTTGAATGAGGTCACAATCAAGGACAAGTATCCCCTCCCTAAATTGATGAGTTGTTTGACAAACTTCAGGGTGCTAAGTGCTTATCAAAGATACACCTCAGATCTGAATATCATCATCTTAGAGTTAGGGAGAGTGGCATTCCGAAGACAACCTTCAGGACTCCGTATCATCACTATGAGTTTGTAGTTATGAATTTTGGACTAAAGGATGCCCTTAAAGATTTTATGGATTTGATGAATAGGGTGTTCAATCCATATTTGGATATGTTCGTAATTATCTTCATAGAAGATATTTATACATTCTCAAAGAGAGGAGGAGCATGCCTCTCATTTGAAGCTTGTGTTGCAGACTCTCAAAGATCGCCAGATGTTTGCAAACTTCAGCCACTGTGGGATTTGGTTGAACTCAGTAGCATTTTTGAGTCATGTGGTGTCAAGTGAGGGTGTGCATGTGTACTCTCAAAAGATAGAGGTGGTAAAAAATTGGCCTAGACCAGATAACCTTCAAATATCAGGAACTTCTTGGGTTTAGCTAGCTATCACAGAAGGTTCGTTGAAGTATTTTCATCCATTGCAGCACCATTGACAAAATTGACCTAGAAGAAGGTCAAATTTCAGTGGTCGGACGCTTATGAGAAGAGTTTTTAGAAGCTTAAGATCCGTCTCACTTTAGTCCCATTATTGACTCTACCAGAGGGCACAAATGGATTCGTTGTGCATTGTGATACCTCTAGGGTTGGTCTTGGTTATGTGTTGATGTAGCATGGTATGGTCATTTCATATGACTCTAGACAGCTTAAGTCTCACGAGAAGAATTACCCGACGCATGACCTAGACTTGGCAGCGGTGGTGTTTTTATTGAAGATTTGGAGACACTACTTGCACGGGGTTCATATTGATGTGTTCATGGATCATAAGGGCCTTTAGTATGTGTTCACTTAGAAGGACCTGAATTTGCAGCAAAAGAGGTTGCTAGATCTTCTCAAGGACTATGATATGAGAGTCCTTTACAATCTAAGCAAGGCCAATGTAGTGGTGAATACTCTTAGTAGGTTGTCCATAGAGAGTTTATCTCACATTGAGGAGAGAAGGAAGGAGTTTGTCACACCTTGAGTCTATATCCTAGTCGAGACACGGTACTTGGAGTCACAAGTAACCCCATGTCAACCCATGGTCTATCATAACACTAGCATTCTAAATAAAATAAATATAGCGGAAGCTTTAAAATAATATTATAAAACATTTCTGGAAACGAAGTTGAATCATAAAGTTTAAAAACAACTGAAACAAAGTTGAAGGTCTGAAACTATATATGTGTCTGAAAGCCAACTACAACACAAGAGTTGCTGGGATAGGTCCCCAGCTAACTCTAAATCTAGATAAATGAAAAAAATAAGTCTCTTCCTCAAAACATGAGTACTCACCAATTATGCAGCTGGAATCTTCTAAAAATGATCTTATAACGAAGCTGAGACTGAGATTCTACAGCTTTATAATAAAATGATACAACACAAAAAGGTATGCGTCAGTACTTTGAATGTACTGAGTAAGTGAGAGAAACCATACACAAAGAATAAAATACTGAACTAAAAAGACATGAAATGAAGAATTGAAAATGCTAAAAACTAATAACTGTAATAAACTAAGATGGTCTAAATAACCCTATCTGATGGTCAAGGACATGCCCTAAATTTGAGATGCTAGTCTGAGATACTGTACTGAACTGATCTGGACAAACTAATATGAAACTGAACTGAGCTGACTAGTGGGAGAGTCTAGACTGACTACTAAGTTGATAGCTCGAAACTGGTGCCCAAGACTTCAACTGAGTTAGGGATATTTTCTAAGAGTACCCTGAAAGTCTTATCGGACAGGATTTTGTAACTGGGTTCTAAGACAGGTCAGAGCTTCTTATCTAGAAGCATCATAACCGTCTAAAGAACAAACTGTAATATGAAGTTGGGGTCCTAAGGCTAGTCAGATATGCTTATCTTAAAGTGTCATGATCTCCTAAAGAACCGCTAAAATATGATACTAAGTATAATACTTATAATTGGGAGGAACTACTGACAACTCGATAATTTTTTTAGTCAAACTGGTCAGTTGACATTTTTGAGTAACACGAAGTATTCTAACATTTTGACTGAAACCGAACTAGCAAGTTGAAATTTTAATGCATACTAACAATATGGAAATACCCAACACTAATATAGTTAAATAATTTGGATAATTAATCAATTAACATAAATAATATTCCATATAAATTAAGTGAAGACTGACATATAATTTCTTCACATTCAAAAATTTCAGGGCTAGAATTGATAGAGAAGATAGAGAAAATTTTTTGGGGATACAAGGAAAGAACTATTCCCTTGTTGAATTCCCACATACCTGGCTAAGAATTTTTGGAGAGATCCCTGAGAAAATTCTGAGAAGACAATCGCCAGGTAGCGTCTCTCTAAACTTCCTGACTATTCTACGCTTAGACATTGAGGGAAAGAGTGAAATGAAGGGGAAAAGGTCATTCTACCCCTTTAACTCCCTCCTAAACGAGCCCAAAACGACAGGTTTTAAGATAAAGAGGATGGGAAGTTATAAAAATAACCCTGGAATAAGATCAGGAAATTTGCCCGATAGGATCCAACGACCCTCAGAACGGGTCGTTGGTCAACACCACAACACGTTGGAACCCACCATTGGTTCTAGGTCCAAAAACTATTCTCGCTGGAAAGAAACCGCGGGAGAATACCCCGACTCATTGGAATAACAGATGGTTCATTAGTACCTCTCATTGCTACTGGTAGGGAAACTAGTCCCTAAGACAACGGTCAACACAACGACTCCTTGGTTGAACCAATGGGTCATCGCAGGAACTCGTGGTCTACACTGTTAGGGCCTGGGACTGGGCTATGGATGGTATAAACAGCTTGTTGGTAGGAACCACGAGCCGTTAGTTCCTCTCATTGCCTCTGGGAAGAGTCTGATAAGCTTCTGAACTTCAAATCCAACGGACGATAGGATGGATCATTGTTTCCACCAACGGGTAATCTTATGTCTCGTTGTTTCCCCTGAAGGGAATCTTCTATGCTTGCAATGACTCAAACAATGGCCCGTTGGAGCTTACCACGACTTGTTGTTTGGGTTGTTCTGTAATAAATTTTTCTGGTTTCCCCTGGTTTTTGTTACAAGGTCTGCGTCTAGTCTAGAAAAGTTTCGGGGTGTTACAATATCTCCCCCTTCGGATCCTTGAATGAAGACTAAAACTGCTGGACAACTAGGAAAAGAGCTGAAATTTCCAAACTAAGACTATGATCTGGTTTCTGAAGGAGTAACTGACTCCGAGCTGACTTAACCATACTAACAGAGGTGATGCAACTATAATGCACATAGAAAATCTAAATAAAGCCGATGAGTATGAAACTGAATAGAGTACTGAGTAGGGATTTAGTACCTAATGTTGGAACTAAACTGAATGGAAATAAGTGAGGGTATTTGGTCGTCGTATCTGCTTCTGCTTCCCATGTGGCTTCCTCAACTAGCTGGTTCCTCCACAAAACTTTCAGCGAAGTGACTTCCTTGTTTCCTAACTTATGAACCTGACGGTCTAGGATCTGAACTTGGACCTCTTTGTAAGAGAGACTATCTTTTATTCTCGCGTTGTCTAGTGGCACAACGGATGATGGATCATCGATGCACTTTTTCAATAGTNTTTTTGCCTGTGATCACAGATAAACCCAGTCATCCATTGCAAACTCTAATTCTCTTCTCATCACATCAACATAAGATTTTTTACAGCTCTAAGCTATTTTCAACCTTTCTCGAATGAGTTGTACTTTCTGTATAGCTTCATGAACTGATTCTGGCCCAATTAGAGTAGCTTCACCAACCTCAAACAACCTGATAGGAGATCTACACCTCCTACCATATAATGCCTCAAACGGGGCCATCTGGAAACTGGATTGGTAGTTATTGTTGTATGCAAACGAGATGAGAGGAAAGTGATCATCCCAACTACCCTTAGACTCAAGCACGCACACCCCCAACATATCTTTTATGGTCTGAATAGTGTTCTCAGCTTGTCCATCTGTTTGTTGGTGAAAAGCTATGTTGTGTTTTACCTGGGTACCAACTCCCTTCTAAAAGGACTTCCAGAAGTGAGAGGTGACTGGGTACCTCTATCTTAGGTAATGAATAAGGGCACCCCATGAAGTCTAACTAACTCCTGGATATAAAGCCAAGCATAGTCCTCAGCTAAATCTATAGTTTTAACTGCGAGGAAGTGTGACAACTTAGTCACCCGGTCTACAATCACCCAAATTGAGTCATGTTGCCAATGAGACTGAGGTAGACCTGTAATAAAATCCATATTTACTTCTTCCCACTTTAATGTGGGTATGCTGATTTTTTGAGTAACACCTCCCGGTCTCTAGTGTTCTACTTTGACTTGTTGGTAGTTCGGGCACTTAGCTACAAATTCTACGATGTCTCTCTTTATGCTGTTCCACCAGTAAATATCTCGTAAACCACAGAATGTCTTAGTAGAACCTGGGTGGATGGAATATCTCAAACTATGTGCTTCATCCAGTATCTGTTGTCTCAACTCACCCATATCGATACACACAATCTACCCTAAAAACAGAAAACACCATCTCCCCCCGGGTGAAAACCTCTACTTCCTTTCTGAGAACCGCCTGCTTTAGTTTAAGCAACATTGGATCTTCATGTTGCCTTGACTTAACGTCAGCTACCAACGAGGAATCTGATCCACTATGCACCACTATTCTACCCTCAGTTGTATCAACCAGTTGTACTCCCAACCGATCTAATCTATGGATATCCTTTTCCAGTTCCTTTTTTCCCTCTTCAACATGAGCCACGCTCCACATAGACATCTAGAAAG
This sequence comes from Datura stramonium, assembly GCA_018107945.1. Lineage (NCBI taxonomy): Eukaryota > Viridiplantae > Streptophyta > Magnoliopsida > Solanales > Solanaceae > Datura > Datura stramonium. The sequence goes on along the minus strand of JACEIK010000097.1, from coordinate 630,116 downwards.
CCATTAGCCACTACATTGGCTTTGCCTGGGTGATACAACATGCTCATGTCATAGCCTTTAAGTAGTTCCAACCATCTTCTCTAATGAAGATTTAGGTCTATCTCACTAAACACATATTGAAGGCTCTTATGATTAGTGAAAACATCCACGTGAGCCTCGTACAGGTAGTGTCTCCATATTTTCTTTGCAAACACCACCTCCGCCAACTCCAGGTCATGAGTCAAATAATTCTTTTTATGAATCTTGAGTTGTCTAGAGTTGTAGGCTATCACCATGCCTCGCTGCATCAGAACGCAACCTAGCCCAACTCTAGAAGCGTTGCAATACACTACAAATTCATCTGATCCTTCGGGTAAGGTCAAGACTGGAGCGGTAGTAAGTCATGTTTATAGCTCCTGGAAACTCTTCTCACACGCATCTGACCACTAAAATTTCACCTTCTTCTGAGTCATCCTAGTTAGAGGTGATGCAATAGAGGAAAAGCCTTCCATAAAACATCGGTAGTAACCGGCTAGGCCGAACAAACTTGGTGAAGTATGCTTTTAGTTACTACAATAATTTTTATCATAATAAGTTTCATGCCCCCCCCATCCCATAGGAGGCACGACTGGCACCTAGTGCCACACTAGAATCTAACTGACCCGACAAGGCTTTTGCACATATGGTGCATGCCTGCAACTCATTTCAAGAAAACAACAAGCTATATCTCGGCTGTAAATACAGCCTCCGATCGACAAGGCCATATAGCCACCTATAAATGAAAATAGCTAACCAACAACAACCAATAAAAGAAAATCCTATGCAGGCCAACGAGACCACTATGTTGCCTAGTTATAGCTGAAATGAAAATTAGGTAACAATAACTATACTATAGCCAACAAGGTCACTATCTAACAGCTACATAGGGCCCCACACAACCATTACATGAAATTAAACATATATAGGCTACACACGGCAACCAATAAATAACCACAAGGGATCTGTAAATCTGCAAGCCTCTAGGAGTGGAATAATGATCGAGATGGGGCCCCAACCTACCCATACACTGTACAATCAAAAGAACAAACCTTCTAACTATTATCCCCAGAGGAAGAGAGAAAACTATACTACTGACTCGGGCTAAAAGCTATGGAGGTCCCGATCCGCGTATATCCACACCTGCGGGAAAGTAATGTAGCGTCCCAAGGATGGGTGTTAGTACAATATTTACTGAATATGTAAGGCAATAACTGAAAGTAACTGAATAAAACTTAAGAGGAAACTGAAAGTAATTGTGTGGAAGGGACAGAAATATAACTTGATTAACTTAACTTCCTAATTTCTAATTTATCAGTAAATAGTGCAAACAAGAACCTTACCTGTCCCCCATAAGCCGAAAGGTACAACAAGCACAGAATAACCCACCCAGGGGCCCCATAAGCCCTAGCGAGTACACTTCAATCTATATACCCCTAACAAGGTCCAAAATGTGTCACCTAATAACTATAGCAAGCTTATCAGTCCCCTAGGTCTGCAACTTAACCTGCTCGGCCCCCTAAGTCCCTTGGACTCTTGATAACTGCATCCCAGGCACCAGACTCGATGGGGATGTGATGCCAATAAAGCATAAAACGGGTAGTCCGACCATGGAATGGACTATACAAGGCCCTTGGGCCTCATCATCGTTCTTTGGGATGGAATATCACTCCTTGGAGTGATGTCATATAGCCCCTGGCGGGTAATGACACAGCTAGTAACCATGGGGTTGCTTATGGAAGGCTATATAGGGCAAAGTCAATCCCAAACTAAACATAGATTATTGGTCTCAACTAACATCAACAACTAAACAAAATAACAATATTTCGGGCTCCTTTTTGGGATTCAAACTATATTACAATGTTATAGAACCTAACTTGAGGAATTCACCTTAACATACCTTAGCTGCTGATTCCTGATTATGTGATGAGTCTCAGTTTATATTAAACAGCTCTTTCCAAATATAACCATAATACTGGGAGAAAAAGGCTAATTTCAATACAATGTTCAGCTTAAAATGATAACTTTTAATAATAATAGAAACTATAATTCAACTACGTAAAATACGGCCAAAAACCTATAATTTCCCAAGAGTTTAGAAGGGAGAAATGCTTACCTAATGCCTATGGCCATATATGAATCTATTAGGAGCAATTCTGACAACTTCTATGCGGCGGGGTTCTGATTTGTCGGGCGTATTTTTAGAAAATAACTCTGTAGTAATGCTACCTGCAGGCTTAGAACTCGATACCAGAGTTAATTCGAGTTTGGACCGCGTTTAGGAGTGTAATCAAAAGAAATCACATGAAAAATGGTTTTTGTACTATTCTTGCCGAGGGTCTATGTTATCAAATGAATTCAATTGAAAAGAGATTAATATATATATAACTTTAGGCGGTGGACAGGGGGGTCCATGACACGGACTGCAATGCACCATTTTATGGGAGTGTCATGGTGTCCCTTGCGGAGGGAGAGGATCCGTGACACATTGCCCCTATTGCAGCTTGTCCAGCCTTCTTCCTTGATATCTTGATTTCGCGCTCGTTCATCCTTTCCCCAGGCCCTTTCTCATACACTTCGTACTCTAAAACTCTCAACTTATGTATGAATATGCCGATTAAATGATAGAAGCTTACTGGGTGTAACATCCTCCCCCCTTAGGAACATTCATCCTCGAATGTCATTCTAAGGCTTAAAAGGGGGTTAATCCTCTTTACTAAAGATTCAGAAAAATTTTGGCAGAGTCTCCTCTGTAATATGGACTATTCGGATACCTGAAATGCAGAAATATAGGTATCTCACAAGGCACTATAGCAACAATTTCACAGAAAAGTGGTAGTCAACCGAATAGTATAGATAACATGAATCGTAAAATAATATCTGAAACACAACTTTTCGTTAACTGCATAATCTGGATTAATCCTGGAACAAATGAGGATATCTGGATCTCATGTCGTCCTCAGCTTCCCAGGTCATCTCTTCCTTATTCTTGTTTCTCCACAATACCTTAACAGAGGCGACATCCTTACTCCTTAACATACGAACTTGCTGATCTAATATGGCCACTGGAACCTCTTCGTGGGCTAACTCCTCAATAACCTGAACGTCCTCAACTGGCACGACCCGGGATGGATCCCCTATACATTTCCACAACATTGACACATGAAAGACCGGGTGAACAGATTCTAACCCTGGTGGTAAGTCTAACTCATAAGCCACTTGGCCTATTCTTCGAAGTATCCGATATAGGCCAATAAATCTGGGGCCAAGCTTTCCCTTTCTACCAAACCTCATCACGCCCTTCATGGGGGAAATATTCAGAAAATACCCAATCATCAACATTGAATTCCAAATCTCTATGTCACATATTAGAGTAGGACTTATGGAGACTTTGAGGTGTTAACAAGCGTTCTCTGATGAGTTTGACCTTCTCTTCTGACTGGTGAACCATATCAGGTCCTACTAACTCTGACTCCCCTACTTCGAACCACCCGATAGGAGATCTACATTTCTGCACATATAAGGCTTCAGAAGGTGCCATCTGGATCGCCGAAGGATAATTGTTATTGTAAGAAAATTCAATAGGGGGTAAATGCTCATCCCAACTGCCTCCGAAGTGTAACACACACACAAAACATATCCTCGAGCGTCTTATTTATACGTTCTACCTGCCCATCTATCTAACGATGGAATGTTGTAATTAAATTAAACTGTGTTCCCAAGCCTTTCTGAAATGACTGCCAGAACCTAGCGGTAAATTATGCCCCCCTGTGAAAAATAATAGAAGTCGGGACACCATGTAATCGAACTATTTCTCTGATATACAATTCAGCATAGTCCTCGGCTGAGAAGGTGGTCCTGACTAGCAGGAAATGAGCTTATTTCGTTAATCTCTCAACAGTCACCTAGATAGAATCAAATCTGCGCCTGGTATGGGGTAACCCTGTCACAAAATCCATGTTGATTGCTTCCCATTTCAACATAGGTACCATTATCTCTTGGTTCAATCCGTCGGGTTGTTGATTGCTTCCCATTTCAGCATAGGTACCGTTATCTCTTGGTTCAATCCGCCGAGTTTTCGATATTCCGCTTTTACTTGCTGACAGTTAGGACATTGTGCTACAAATTCTGCTACACCTTTTTTGATTCCCGACCACCAATAAATCTCTTTTATGTCATGATACATCTTTGTTGAATCTGGTTGAAGAGAATAGAAGAAATAATATACCTCCACCATGATATACTGGTGAAGTCCTGCCACATCTGGAATGCAGAGGCGACCCCTACATCTCAGGACCCCGTCTTCGGTTACCTCGAAAGCTGGTACTTCACCTCGCTGAAATTTATCTCTGAGTTATACCAGGTTAGGATCCTTAAACTATCTCTCTTTTACCTCTACAACCATGGATGTTGCATTTTTTTTAATAACTACCCCACTTTCTCCCGCGTCCACTATTCGGATAGCTAGGCTGGCTAACTGGTGCAATTCTCGGGCCAGCTCCCGCTGTTTAGGCCTCAAATGTGCCAAACTTCCCATTGATCTATGAATAAGGGCATCTGCTACGATATTAGCCTTCCTTGGATGATATAAAATATTCAAGTCATAGNGCGGAGGTTAATCTGTCTTTCAATTCCTGGAAACTCTGCTCACATATACTGGAAGCTTTTATGATCAGTAAAAATGTCTACGTGCACCCCTTACAAGTAATGTCTCCCGATTTTAAGGTGTGAACTATTGCCGCTAACTCCAGGTTGTGAGTGGGATAGTTCTTCTCATTCTTCCTCAGCTGCCTTGAAGCATAAGAAATTACCTTACCATGTTGCATCAGAACACATCCTAACCCAAGGCTCGAAGCATCGCACTACACTGCATAACCCTCTGAACCTTTTGGCCAAGCTAGTACGAGCGCTGAAGTAAATCTATTTTTCAACTCTTGAAAACTCTATTAACACACTTCAGTCCAATGAAATTTAGCTGCTTTCTGAGTTAACTTCGTCAAAGGAGCTAATAAAGTAGAAAATCCCTCTACTAATCTTTTGTAATACCCTACTAACCTAGGAAACTGTGTACCTCACTTAGAGTTTTAGGTCAAGACCATGTCTTTACTGCCTCATTTGTGAATCTACCTGAATACCAACATCCAACACAATATGACCCAAAAAGTCTATCAAATTCATCCAGAACTCACATTTAGAAATTTTTACATATAACTGGCGATCCTTGAGAATCTTGAGCACTATTCGCAAATAATCTCGATGTTCTGCTTTTGAGTGGGAGTACACTAAAATGTCATCAATCAATACTATCACAAACAAGTCCAGATATGGCTTACAGATGTTGTTCATCAAATCCATGAATACTACAGGAGCATTCGTCAACCCGAAGGACATGACTAGGAATTCAAAATTGTCATACCTGGTCTTAGAAGCCGTTTTAGGGATATCTCTCTCCCAAACCCGCACCTAGTGATACCCAAACCTTAAGTTGATCTTAGAGAAATACTTCGCCCCTTGTAGCTGATCAAACATGTCATTTATCCTGGGAAGAGGGTATTTATTCTTGATAGTGACTTTATTTAGCTGTAGATAATCTATACACATGCGGAGGGAGATATCTTTTTGTCTTATAAACAAAATTGATGCACCCCATAGTGACGTACTCGGCCTGATGAAGCCCTTATCCAGTAGAATTTTCAGCTGTTTATTTCTCTGAGTTCAGTAGGAGCCATTCGATACGCAACAATGGATATAGGCTAGGTGTCTGGTAGCAAGTCATTAGAAAAATCGATTTCCCTTTCTGGGGATGTTAGGAATGGACTAAAGAGTCAAGGATTCTGCTTGGACATCCTGAACCTTAACAATATGATAGATGAAACACTTTGCTATCAAATTTCTTGTCCGAAGATAGGATATAAACCTACCTTTTGGTGTGGTTGCATTTCCTTTCCACTCTCGTATTAGCTCCCCTAGAAAGAGGAACCGAATAGTCTTGGTACAACATTCTACCTTGGCGTAAGATGATGCTAGTCAATCTATACCTATAATTGCATCGAGGTCAATCATTTCTAGTTCCACTAAATCCGCCGAAGTTTGGCGACCAACAACCTCTACTACGCAACCTCGGTAGATCCTTTTAGCTATAATAGAATCACAAACGGGTGTAAACACTACAAAGGGTCGCTGAAGCGATTCTCGCATTATACCGACTTCCGAGCTACTAGTGGTATAACATAAGACAAAGTCGAACCTTGTATCAAAACATAAGCTGAATGAGAACAGATGTCCAACATATCTGTCACAACATCTGGCGATGACTCTGACTCTTGTCGTCGCGGTAAAGAATAAGTATGATCCAGACCGGTGCCTGAACACGATGCCCCTGACCTGCCTCGGCCTCTACAAATTGGAGATGATGGCCTACGCCCTACTGAAGGTATTGGAGCACGTGACCTTACTGAAGATTTGTCTTGTCGGTCCCGATCACTCTGACCTCTAGCTGGACAGTCTCTCATCATGTGACCCTCTTGTCCTCAGGTGTAACAAGTAGTAGAACCATACCTTCATTCCCCAAGGTGATGTTGACTGCAAATAGGGCAAGGTGGCACGGTGAATCTACTCTACTATAACCCTATCTACTGCTGCAATCTCAATGGCCGTGAACTCTCATTGGGTCCTGACTGTCCCCGACGGCCTAGACTACCACCCTGCTACTATTGTGGAGGTGGGGGTCTGGGTGGTTTGGCTAATAGTCGTGGCCTAGGTCTGCCCTAAGACTCTGCCTGAGTGTCACTAGGCCTAGCCCTGTGGTGCTTCTCCTGATTCGCCCTCTCTATCTTCTGCTGCCACTGCCTAATCCCCTCAATACTCTGAGAAAATGCCTGAATACAGGCGATATCCATGTCCTCCCGCAGAGTAGCTGTAACACAAGTATCCATGTATTCTGGAGGTAGCCCCATAATGAACTGGTGCACTTTGGATGGCATAATGTCTATGAAAGCTGGTGCATATGGGGCCAAGGAGTCAAATCTCATAGCATACTCCTGGACACTCATCGAACCCTTCTCCAGATGTAGAAATTGATCTACCTAAGCTTGTCAGATTTCTTGCGGCAAATAGTGGTCCAAGAAGGCCTCTGAAAAACTGGACCAAGTCGGAGGGGGAACATATCTACCTCGGGACCTCCCTCAACTCTGTACCATAACACTGCTATGTCCCGTAGTCAAAATACCACAAACTCAACAGACACTACAGGCGTGGCATGCATTACCCTAAGATCCACTTCAACTTATCCAAGAAGTCCTGAGGGTCCTCATCTACATCCATCCTTATGAACTATGGGGGACTCAGTGCGAGAAACTCTCAAACCCTCGAACTACCAGGTCCTCCCAAAGATTAAGCAACCACGAGTGCCACTGGCTGACGTTTCGCAGCCATCATCTGAGCTAGCATGAAGTCAATGCTTCTGACCTCCTGGTCTAATGGTATCGGTATAGTAGCTGCCGGAGGTGGTACCAACACATTTTCCGCTATAGATGGCTCATGGCATGGTAGAGAGTGCTGGGGAGACCAAGATGAAGACTCTAACTGGGGCNCTGCTAGTTCCCTCTCCTGCAGCGACGTCTAACTTCCTGCCCGTCGTGGTTTGACACGGGTGCGACATTTCACTATAGACAAGTAGAATATAGTAATCTAAGGGACTCAACCCTATACATTATAGCTCTACTGCACGACTGGAACAGAAAGAAGAGTAACCATTCTAACATGCCATGCAGCCTCCTGTCTATAGATTGTGGTGCACGAAAAATTCATAGAAAAAACTCTACTTGACATGGCTTGAAGACTCCCTAAGATACGACCTTCTCTGATACCAAGTTTGTCAAGCCCGCCCATCTTGGGAGGCACGATTGACACCTAGTGCCACACTGAAATCTAACTCACCTGGCTAGGCTTCTAAACGTCTGGTGCATGCCTGCAACATATTTCAAGAAAACAACGAGCTATATCTCGACTATAAATGCAGCCTCCGACTTACAAGGCCATACAACAACCTATAAATGAAAACAGCTAACCAACAACAAGCAATAAAAGGGAATCCTATGCAGGCCGAAGAGACCACCATGCTGCCTAGTTATTGCTGAAATGAAAATTAGATAACTATAACCATACAATAGCCGACAAGGACACTATCTAAAGCTAAAAAGGGCCCCAGATGGCCATCACACAAAATAAAACATGTATAGGCCCATCACGTCCAACAACAAATAACCATAGGGGATCTGTAAATCTGCAATCCTCTAGGAGTGGAATAATGGTCGAGATAGGGCCCCGACCTACCCATATACTGTACAATCAAAAGAGAAAACCTTCTAATTATTATCCCCAGAAGAAGGGAGCTAACTATATTGCTGACTCGGGCTGAAATCTACTAATCCGCGTCTATCAGCACCTAAAGGCAAGTAATGCAGTTCCCCAAGCATGGGTGTCAGTACAATATTTACCGAATATGTAAGGAAATAACTGAAAATAATTGAATAAAACTTAAGATGAAACTGAAAGTAACTGAGTTGAAGAGATAGAAATGTAACCTGATTAACTTAACTTCCTGCTATTTAATCTATCAGTAAATAGTGCAAAAAGGAACCCTACCCGGCCCCCAAGACCTGGAAGGTACAACCAGTACAAAATAACCCATCCGGGGCCCCCATAAGCCCTAGTGAGTACACTTCAATCTATATACCCCTAACAAGGTCCAAAATGAGTCAACTAATAACAATAGCCAGCCTACCAGTCCCCTGGGTCTTCAACTGAGCCCGCTCGGCCCCTAAACTATAGTTGTGTCTGAGTCTAGTGGACTCCTGATAATTGAACCCCGGGCACCAAGCTCGATGGGTGTATCATGCCGATACAGCGTAAAACTGGTAGTACAGCCATGGATTGGATTGTATAAGGCCCTTGGGCCTCATCATCATCTCTTGGGACGGCATATCACTCCTTGGAGCGATGTCATATAGCCCCTGGCAGGCAACGGCACAGCTAGTAACCTTGGGGTTGCTCATGCAAACCTATATAGAGCAAAGTCAATCCCAAACTAAACATAGAGTACTGGTCTCAGCTAATAGCAATAGCTAAACACAACAACAACACTTGTAGCTCCTTTCTAGGATTCAAACTGTATTACAACGCTATAGAAACTAGCTTGCTGAAGGAATTCGCCTTAACATACCTTAGCTGCTGATTCCCGATTATCTGACGAGTCTCAATTTATATTCAATAGCTCTTTCCAAATATAACCGTAATACTGGGAGAAAGAGACTAATTTGAATACCAAGTTCGACTTAAAATGATAACTTTTAATACTAATAGAATCTATAATTCAACTACGTATAAATCAGCCGAAAACCTATAATTTCCTGAGAGTTCAGAAGTGAGAAATGCTTACCTAATGCTTTTAGACGTATAGGAATCAATTAGGAGCAATTATGATAACTTCTACATGGCGGGGTTCCTATTTACCAAGCGTATTTTAAGAAAATAACTCCGTAGTAATGCTCCCTGCAAGCGTAGAACTCGATATCTGAAGTTAATTGGAGTTTGGAACGTGTTTAGCAGTGTAATCAGAAGAAATCACGGCTCTCTTTCATCCTTTCCCCGAGCCCTTTCTCATACGCGTCGTACTCTAAAATTTTAAACTTACGTACAAATATGCCAACTAAATGATAGAAACTTACGGGATGTAACAATAAGTTGTATAGGTTTAGGATGAATTTGAATTTGAATTTTTTGTTTTGTTGTTTCTTCTCGGATCTATGAGTTCATCTAAAGAACCATTTTCAAAAACCATTTTCAATCCATTTTTAACCCGTCCTTATTTTCGAAGCATAGGGCTATTTTCAACCAACCAAATTTTAATTAATATAAATTTTTAACCTGTTTTCAAATATGGCAAGCAGTTGTCTCTCTTTGAATGCCCCAAAAACTTTCACCTGATGAAAATTATCAAATTTGGTTAGTGAAAATGAAATCATATCTTGAAGCCTCTGATTTGTGGGAAGCTGTAATGGCAGATACACTCTTACAACCACTCCATGAAAATCCTATCCTTGCCCAAATTAAATCTCACTAAGAAGAGAAAATCAAAAAATTCAAAGCCAAAACTATAATTCAAAATTCAGTTGCAGATTCAATTTTTTCAAAAATCATTGATTGTGAGACAGTAAAAGAAGATTGGGAAAAACTGAAAAAAGAGTACCAAGGAAGTGACCGATTTAGACAAATGCAAATTTTGAATTTGAAAAGGTATTTCGAATCTCTTAGGGTGCAAGAGGATGAGACTATTATTAACTAATCTGACAAGAATTCTTTGATTGTTAGTATAATCAGGTTGCTTCGAGAGGATTTCAAAGATTGTGACAAATCCAGAGAGATTTGAGTAAAAAATTCATCTCTAAAAGAGTCTTAAGATCTCTCTACCATTTATGTTGAAGAACTAATAAGTGCTTTTCAATCACAAGAGCAAAGAAGAGCCTTCAGACAAGACAAGGTTATTGAGGGCGCTTTTTATGCAAAAAAACAGAAAAGAAAAAGTTAATTATCCTCTTTGAGAATACTGTAAAAGGAAACTACACTTGGAAAATTTTTGTTGGTGGAGACCTGATGCAATATGTGAAAATTGCAAACAAACATGCCATGTTGCGAAAGTGTGCAAGTTAAAAAACAATTCTCAAGCACAAGCAGCAAAAGTAGAAATTGAGGAGGAGCAACTTTTCCAAATTGTAGGAACGGAAGCAAAGGAGAAATTTTGAAGTTTATTTTCAGTTACTCCGGTAATTTTTATCATAATAAGTTGTTTAGAAGATGAATTTGAATTTTAAATTTCTGTTAGGTTGTTTGAGTTGTTGAGATATTTTAGGTTTTTGAATTTTAAACTATGCTAATATTTCACTGTAAGTTGGCTATATAAATCCCTCCCATGCTTAATAAAATGATTGAGAGACATTTTCAAACCCTTTTTGTTGCCCCACCGTTTTTAAAAAAACAAAAAAAAAATTTGATTTCGGTTGGGGAGGTAGGTTTGGGCCAATATTTCACCGTTGCTTTCTTTTGATGATCTACCGGAATACCCTCATCTGAGACCACGTGATTAAGGAAAGTCACAGACGTCAACCAGAATTCGCATTTTATGACCTTAGCGAACAATTGGTGCCCTCTGAGCGTCTGAAGCACTATTCTAAGGTTTTTAGCATGTTCCTCCTCATTCCTAGAGTATACCATAATGTCGTCGATAAATACAATGAAGAACATGTCAAGATACCTCTTGAAAACTATGTTCATCAGGTCCATGAAGGCTTTAGGGTCATTAGTCAGTCCAAAGGATATAACCATGAATTCATAGTGACCATACCGAGTTCTGAAAGCTATTTTTGGTATGTCACATTCTCTAACTCTCAACTGATGATACCCCGACCTGAGATCTATCTTGGAGAAACAACTGGCTCCCTGAAGCTGATCGAACAAGTAATCAATCCTAGGTAGGGGATACCTATTCTTGGTTGTGACCTTGTTCAACTAACGTAATCGATGCACATTCTGAGGGTATCGTCTTTCTTTCGCATGAATAGTACTGGAGCACTCCAGGGAGAGATGCTAGGTCTGATAAAACCCTTATCAAGAAGTTCTTTTAGTTGCTCCTTCAAGTCCTTAAGCTCAGCTAGAGCCATTCTATAAGGAGGTATGGAGATGGGCTGAGTATCTTGAAGAAGGTCTATACCGAAGTCTATTTCCCGCTTAGGAGGGACTCTGGGAAGATCTCCGAGAAATACATCAGGGAACTCATTGACAACTAGGACCTACTGGATAGTTAGGGTCTCAAAGCTTGAACCTTTGACTCGAATGAGATGATAAATGCACCCTTTGGAAATAATCTTTTTTTCCTTAAGGTAGGAAATAAATCGACCCTTAGGCGTTGAACTACTGCCCGTCCAGTCTAATGTTGGCTCATTAGGGAACTGAAACCTGACGACCCCAGTTCTGTAGTCGACTGAGGCATAACCGGAGTGTAACCAATCCATGCCAAGAATGAGGTCAAAGTCAACCATGTCAAACTCTACCAGATCAGCTAGAATGACCTTATTGAAGATTGAGAATGGGCAGTTTCTATACACACGGCTGGCTCTAACAAACTCGCCAACCAGGGGACTGAGAATAGTTCTAAGAGGACCTTTGGACTGATATTGAACTGGACTTCTACGTAGGGAGTCACGAATGGAAGTGTAGCTCCTAGATCTAGTAGGGCATACATGTCTATATGAAAAAGGCATAACATACCCGTGACCACGTCAAGTGAGCTCTCCTAATCCTGATGAGAGGAAAAAGAATAAAAATTATTTTGGTGTTGGCCGCCATCCATACCTGAAGTGTTGTTTTGCTGAGCTGGTCGGACTGCTGGAGCTGCTGAAGCAGTGGATTGTGATCTTCCCCGTCCTGCTGACAGACATTCTATGAGCAGATGAAAAAGCTATCCACAACCAAAACAGCCCTCTCGACCCTGAAGATACTCCCCTGGATGGTTCTTGCCACACTTAGGGCAAGCTGGGTAGCTGTAGTAATTTCTGGCACCATGACTCTGGGATTGCGAGCTAGATGCTCCACCCCTCTCATCCTTGTGGGACCGAAAAGTCGGGGTGTTGCGCCCCGCAAGTGTACGGGTCGTACAAGTAATAAAGTGGCCCTTTTTAAGAGCCGGATGTCGAACACACAGGGACTGGACCAATTCAGCTAACTATCAATTTCAAGGGTGATATTAAATACCGCAAGTGTTGATTATAAAAGTTTTCGATAGAGTTTAATTAAGTCTAATTGTTGTCAATGAAATACTCTGAATTAATTCAAGGAGCAACATAGAATTAAAGCCGAATAATCATGCGATACTACGATTTGCAATGGTTTAAGTATGAATCCATCAATTGTCGTCTCACGTGATTAAAATTACATGTTCATGGTCTCCCGAACCTCTAAACACGACAAACTAGCCTCACTACTACATTGTGAGCGAGGATGCTAATTCTAGTTCGTGGGAAATTAACTACGT
>JACEIK010000097.1:426864-611595 GCA_018107945.1 Datura stramonium | reverse complement strand
TATATTCACATTTACCTAAAATCACATGAGAATGTATATAAATAAATAGATAAACAAGGCAAAACTAAGTTATAAAGTATCACTTGGGCATGCTATTTTGGCCACGATCACGGGGCACTAGCTGAAGTGGGTGTTGGAGCCCTCTACTACTGCTACTGCTGTGGGCGGCTACTATCGCCATATCTCTAATGGCCATAATCTGACTAGCCAGTTCTTGCACGTTTGTTCTCCCACTCCAAATATTTTAATTTTTGTACCTCAATTTGCTGGGCATGAACTATGAGGCTAGAGAGATCGATGTCCTTGATAAGAATTGCAGTCATATACTCCTTAAGGACAAAATTCAAAACTCTATTCACAAACATTAGCATGTGAGCCCTTGGCTCGGCTACCATCTCTAGATCATACTTAGATAACTGTGTGAACTCTAGTGCATATTCTTCTACTGTCCTCTTGCCCTGCTTTAGGTTCATAAATTCCGCCACCTTAGCCTCCCTGAGCTCCCGAGGGAAGAATCTTTCAAGGAAGGTTGTAGTGAACGCCTCCCATTCCACCGCTCCTGCTCTCGCTGGTCTCCCCTCCTCCCACAATTCGTACTAGATCTAGGTTACCCCTTTCAGTTCGTAGGAATCCAAGTCGGCACTATCCGAGGAACTGAAATCCATAATTCGGGTGGTCTTTCTAATCTCATCCACGAACTCATGTGGGTCCTCTCCCACCTTAGATCCGTGGAAAACTAGAGGGTTCATCTAGGTGAGGTCCTTAACTTAGGCAGCTGCTGCAGACCCATTATTGTTGATCGGAACCACCTGCTAGTTCACCTGATTGGTAACTGTCTGGGGGAGCAACTGGATAGCCGTCTTGAACTCTGCAGAGGAAATTTGATCATCTTGAGGGGATGATGGAGCTGGTGGGGTAGGTCGATGGGCGTTACCGACCCTTCTTTCATTACCATGTCGCAGAGGCATGATTCACTGAAATGAAATATAGCACGAGTTAGGAGAGCGATTGTTGGGATTGAATTTCAATACACGATAAAGAGTATGAACAAAAAGGGGTTTTCCTAATAACATATCATAGTCTCACTGTCATAAGTGTTGCACGCTACACACCCATGAAAAGGACTCTACTTGACGCGGCTTTCAGACATCTAAAGATACTCTAAACCTAGTGCTCTGATATCAAGTTTTTCATGCCTCGAGTTTATACCCTGGATGAGACACGGTACTTGGAGTCACAAGTAACCCCAAGTCAACCCATGGTCTATCATAACACTGGTATTCTAAGTAAAATAAATATAGCTAAAGATTTAAAATAATATTATAAAACATTTATGGAAACAAAGCTGGATCATAAAGTTTAAAAACAACTGAAACAAAGCTGAAGGTCTGAAACTATGTCTGTGTATAAAAGCCAACTACAACTGAAGATTTTTTGGGATAGGTCCCCAGCTAACTCTAAATCTAAATAAAAGAAAGATAACTGAAACAAATAAGTCTCGTCCTCGAAACATGAGGACCCACCAATGATGTAGCTGGAATTTTCTAAAAATGATCTGCTAATGAAGCTGAGACTAAGATCCTGCAGTTGTATCATAAAATGATATAGCACAAGAAGTATGCGTTAGTACTTTGAATGTAGTAAGTGAGAGAAACCATACACAAGGAATAACATACTAAACTGAAAAGACATGCAATGACCAACTAAACATGCTGAAACTAAATATCTGTACTAAACTAAGATGGTCTAAATGACCTTGTCTGATGGTCAAGGACATGCCCTAAATATGGGATGCTAGTCTGAGATACTGTACGGAACTGATCTGGACTGACTCTCAGGGATACTGTCTGAGAGTACCCTGAAAGTCTTATCGGACCGAATTTTGTTACTAGGTTCTAAGACAGGTCAGAGTTACTTATCTGGAAGCATCGTAACCGTCTAAAGAACAAATTGTAATATGAAGCTTGGGTCCTAATGCTAGTCAGAGCTGCTTATCTGAAAGTGTCATGACCGCCTAATGAACCGCAAAAATCTGATACTGAGCCTAATACTAATAACTGGGAGGCGCTAGTAACACCTAGAAAAATTCTGTAGTCAAATTGATCAGCTAACATTTTTGAGTAACACGGAGTATTCTAACATTTTTACTGAAACTGCACTAGCATGCATCTGATGAAATTTTAATGCACACTAACAATAAGGGAAATCCCCAACACAGATAGAGTCAAGCAATTTGGGTAATTAATCAATTACACACGACTCAAGTTTTCTATATTCAAGAGCTAGGGCGAGAATTCACTTTACAGGGACAAGCATCAATATAGTCACAAACTAGTGGAAAAATATCTACATTTAACATAAATAATATTCCACATGAATTAAGCGAAGTCTGACATATAATTTCTTCACATTTGAAAGTTTCAGGTTTAGAACTGATAGTGAAGATAAAGAAGATTTTGGGGACACAAAGGAAGAACTATTCCGTTGTTGAATTCCCACATACCTGGCTAAGAATTTTTGGAGAAGATCCCTGAGAAAATTTTGAGAAGACAATCATATGCCCTAGCTTCTGCTCTGAACTTCCTGACTATTATACGCTTAGACTTTGAGGGAAAGAGTAAAATGAAGGGGAAAAGGTAATTTTACCCCTTTAATCCTCTCCTAAATGAGCCCAAAATAATGGGATTTTAAGGTAAAGAGGATCAAAAGTTACAAAAATAACCTTGGTATAAGATCTAGAATTCTTCCCGACAGGATCCATCGAGCCTCAGAATGGGTCGTTGGTCAACACTACGACCCATTGGAAACTACTGTTGGTCCTGGGTCCAAAAGTAATGCTCACTGGCAAGGGACCATGGGAGAATACCACAACTCATTAGAACAACAAATGGGTTGTTGGTATCTCTCGTTGCTATTGGTAGGGAAACTAGGCCCTAAGAGAATAGTCAACGCAATGACTCATTGATTGAACTAACATGTCATTTTATCGACTCGTGGTCTACACTGTTAGGGTTTACAACTAGGCTACGGGTGGTAGAAACGGCTCGTTGGTTGGAACCACGAGCCATTGGTTCCTCTCATTGCCTCTGGGAAGAGTCTAATAGGCTTCTGAATTTTGGATGCAACAGATGATAGGATGGCTCATTGTTTCCACCAACGGGTCATCCTATGCCTTGTTGTTTCCCCTGAAGGGAATCTGCTATGCTGGAAACAACCCATTGGATCTTACCAAGACTCATTGTGTGGATCGTTCTGCAATAAAATTTTCTAGTTTTCCCTTGTTCTTCTTGCAAGGTCTGAGTCTGGTCTAAAAAAGTTTCGGGATGTTATAGAGTTGGTGAAGGATGTTCACAGGCTTGCTCGTTTAAGGGTTAACCTTATTGACTCGGTAGATGGTGGTGTCATTGTTCAGAATGGTTCAAAATCTTCATTGGTGACTGAGTTCAAGGCTATGAAAGACGAGGATCCTATCTTGGTAAAACTGAAGGAAGTGGTTCAAAATCAATAGGTGGGGTCTTCTCCTAAGGGGGAGATGGTGTACTTCTTTTATCAGTGTGGTTTTTGTGTTCTAGGTGTTGATGACTTGAGAGAGCAGATGTTGGGTGAGGCATATGGCTCTGGGTATTCTATCCATCCAGGTGCAACCAAGATGTAACATGATCTATAGAAAGCCTATTGGTGGAATGGGATGAAAAACGACATAGCGGAGTATGTGGCTAAGTGTCCGAATTGTCAAACAAGTAAAAGTTGAGAATTAGAGTCCTGGAGGTATGCTACAAGACATTAGTATTCCTACTTTGAAGTGGGAAGATATCAATATGGACTTTATCACAAGGTTGCCCCATACGCACCGACATTATAACTCTATTTGGGTGGTTGTAGACAGGTTGACAGAAAAAATCCATTTTTTACCGTCCAAAACTACTGATTCAACTGATGATTATGTTAGATTATATATTCCAGAGTTTTTTTTGTTGCATGGAGTTACTTTTTCCATCATTTCATATAGAGGTACTCAGTTTACCTTATAATTTTAGAGATCTTTTCAGAAGGGACTTGGTACTCAGGTCAAGCTTACCATATCTTTTCACCCGTATATAGATGGTCAATCCGAGCAGACCATTCATACTCTTGAGGATATGTTGAGAGCACGTGTGATGGACTTCAAGGGTAGTTGGGATGATCATTTACCTCTCATAGAGTTTTCTTATAACAACAGTTACCACTCTAGTATTCAGATAGATCTGTTTGAGGCTCTTTATGGGCGGAGATGTAGGTCACCTATTGGATGGTTGGAGATAGTGAGGCTATATTTGTAGGGCCAAATTCAGTTCATGAGGCCATGGAGAAAGTTCAGCTTATTAGGGAAAGGCTGAAAACAACTTAGATTCATCAAAAATCTTATGCAGATGTTAGACGAAGAGAGCTTGTGTTTGAGGTTAATGATTGGGTATTTCTGAAGGTGTCTCCCATGAAGGGAGTGATGAGCTTCAGGAAGAAAGGGAAGCTTAGTATATGATATGTTGGACCTTACAGGATTCTGAAATGAGTCGGCAAAGTGGCTTATGAGTTGGAGCTACCTGCGAAGTTAGCTTCGGTACATCCAGTTTTCCATGTATCTCTATGAAGAAGTGCATTGGGGACCCGACCTTTGTTTTTCCGGTGGAGAGCATAGGTTTGAAAAATATCATTAGATATGAGAAGGTTCCAGTTGAGATCCTTGATCGTCAGGTTCAGTAGTTGAGGGAAAAAGAAGTATCTTCGGTGAAGGTTTTATGGATGATCATCTTGTTGAGGGAGCTACATAGGAATCCAAAATAGATATTATGGCTAAATACCTGCATCTTTTCCCTACTAGCTCAGTTTTAGTATGAGGTATCATTTTTCTCTCTAATACACTATTTAGTTCCATGTCCAGTTCATGTCTCTCAGTTTCTTTCATGTTTTATCATGTACATATGATTCATGAATTCAGTTCAATCATGTATTTCAGTCTAAAGTTAGCTACTCCGTTAGTTTTCATCTTCATACAATTAGTATTTGAAATTTCAATTCTTTCCCCAGCATTTCAGTATGTTTAACCTACATTCGAGGATGAATGTTCCCATAAGGGAGATTGTAATACCCCAAAAGTTTCTAATACTAGGCTCGAGATTAGTAATGTGATCAGCAGAATAAGGTTTGGAAAGTGCCTCAGAATGACTCGTGGTATGATTCATGGGAAAGAGTAATGAGTCGTATGACTGCTCTTGGTCAGAACCTGCAGAAGGAGTCTAGTAGCACCAAGTCAAGGTACGACTCGTGGGTTCATATAATGAGTTACTTTTAGGAATAGTAGGAAACTGCTCGTGGTCAGGCCTTGAAGGTACAACTCTTCGTATGACTCATCTTGGCGAACAACGAATCGTGGTAGGGAGTCGTTGGTTAGTTCAAGAGTGGCAGGGCTAGAAGAAATGGGTCATGGTAAGATTCATTGTGGGGAAAACCAAGTCATGGTTTGCACACATAGGAAGGGGAAAAGGTATCGAAAGAAGTGGCAACGAATGGGTCCAACGACCCGTCATTTGATGGTACGAATTGTAGTGTGTCTTGTGGGAACTTAAGGAGTTGGGAGAAACCAGTAGTGACAATGAGAGCCAACCATGAGTCGTGGTATTGAGGTACAACTCGTTGTGTGAGTCGTTACTTCTAGCAGTGAGTATTTTCCTGTGAAATTAGTAAGGGCATTTTCATAATTCTTAAGCTCCCAAATCCTAAACTTTGTCGTTTTAAGATCTAAAAGAAGTGCACTAAGGGAGTTTAACCTATTCTAATTAATTCAACTCCCATACATGCAATATTAGAAGTTTTCCTTTGATGATCAAGATTGAAATTCCTTAATTCCTCTCCAAATCTCTTGGGCTTTCAAAGTCAAGTTGAGATTCATCTTACTCAGGTATATAGGGTTAAGAATGAGAGTTTTCTTTCACTCTCATTCCCATATCTCTCGTCAATCTCATTAATTCAAGTCTTAATTCAAGCTAATGATCCTATGGGGTTTTAGCCAAATTTCATGAAACGCTCTTGATTTTTTCATAGGTTAATTCTCTTCATGTTTCAAAGTTTTTTTTATGATTCATAGAAATATTTTATACCTATTTGAATTATAAATTCATAATTTCAAGTTTTAATAAATTATACCCAATTATGAAAGTTTTATGAAAAGTCAAATTTATGATTCATGATTTCAAGTATGAAGAGATATCTAGTATGAATGAATATTTACAAATTACCCATGTATGAATCCACATGATTTTGATCTATGAAGTCTATTTCAAGTATGCATGATTTTATGGTTTGGACAAGCCTACAAAAGTTAATCATGTTTCATGATTTAGCCAAAGCTTACAAGACTGCTATGACATATATATATATATATATTAGAGGAAAGACTCCCCAAATGTTCATATTCAAGTTATGTTTTGAGAATATAATTATATAAGCAAGATAATGTGTTTTGGGAGTAGTGCCTAGCAGTGAGTGGGCTATGGTTTCTAAGATTTCCCGTTCTTATAAACCATGCACCAACGTAGAGTTATATTTTAGACTTCTACCGTAGTGTTTCTCCAAAAGGTACACCGTGATATCACACCTTACTTGTCCTTTGCCCTGGTAAGGCTTAGGATGGCTCTCCTCCACGTGGGCAAGATGTGATATCATCATGCACTTATACATAGTGGTTGTCAGTTATGACGAGCTCCCCATTATTCCTCATGATTTTAGTTATTCTTGTTCATGACTTATAATATTATGTTTTATGGCAGGTTTGGCCCAATGATTAGTCAACAGCTTTTACTTATATTTCAGTTATGGCAAGCCATATGATTTGATTTATCTTTGGGTCTTTATTCAGACATATACAACTTGTGATTATACATGATTTGATTTTGATTTCAGCATGCGGTCCTTTACTTCTAATGATCTTATGATTTATGTCTATATGCATGATTTTAGTTCATACTTATTCAACATGTTTTACTTGCCTTGCATTTCAATACATCTCAAGTAATTACCTGCATACTCTATGTTGTATCATTTCAAGATAAAGGTTCAAACAATCAAACCTGGCCACCCACTAGCTAGTTTCCTACAGCCTAGTTCAATTTCCCATAATTGGTGAGTCCTCATCCTCTGGGAGGACCTTCAGTTAGTGTCAATTTATGTTATTTTTAGTTTTAGAATTTAGTGAGCTATTGGGGAATGTTGTCCCATCAGTTCTTCAGACATGTTGGAGGCTTATTAGACAATTTGTACAATTTCTACTTTGTTACTTCTGACTCTGTTATGATTGATATGTATTCAGACTTCCGCTTATTCATATTACAATTATCAAATTATGTTTGATGTATGTTCTTTAGTTTTTATATTCATGCCATGGATCAATGGAGTCATTCATGTTTCTAGATCCCGTGGTTCTACTCCGAGACTATGTTTGGCCCACAAACAGTCACCATTATTTGTAGAGATTATCTGAATAGCAGACTACTAAAGCTCTGTATATGTGTAGTATTATTTTCCTATGTAAATTCATACAGTAAATAGAGAATCAATGGATGGTTAGTTAGCATCTTCGTGCTCTATTGGATTTTCGTAATTTATGAATTAATTCTGACGAGAGAGCGTCGATATCTTCTAAATATGGAAGAGTTACTTCCTTGGTCCTTAATTCTATGGCTCTTGGTGAGAGCTTGAGGTGCCTGAAGTGGAAACTAGAACAAGATAGTAGCTATTTTTTCATAACTTATCTTGAAGGAAATGATGTTGGCTTTCCTTTCGCAATCATCTATGATTTTGAGTCTTTGACTGTGATTAATACAGATGTGGCAATAGAGAGCTCAGATTTCCATTTCATTATCGAGGAGATTGAACCACTATTTGACTCTCGATTTTAACTTTGAGAAGAAGATGAAAAATGAGGGTTTCCTTATTGATGTTGTAAGTGAACTATTTCCTTTTGTTTCTCTTTTTTTGGACCAGTTCTATTATTTATTAGCTATTTTTTGGCCTTTGTGTCTGAACTATTTTATTTATGAGAATGGTCATTGGCCTGCTTAACTAAAAAAAAGGAAGAGAACCAAGAGAGTTGTCAGGTATCAGGGAGACAATGGAGCTTCCTCTTGCAGAGGACCGCCTAGATAGATTCAGTCATCACTGCCTCTATAGCTATTTCTCTAGCGCAATTATTAAGATATAGATAGGAGTAAGGTTAGACTTCTAGAGCCCTAGGCCCCTTGATAGACGAGAGCCACTACCAGGGACTACCACTTGATCGACTTGCAAAAAGTATGCGATCATATTCGAGAATGTTGGTATGACTCCAATACTTTTATGGCTATATAGTTGAGGGAGATATGATACGTGATCTTCTGTATTTAAAGTTTAGGAAACACTGATATATCATAGTTTATAGGCTCCGTAGGACCATCCTCATCATCAGTACCTTCACATGCCATGGTCCTCAAGCATTAGATGGAAACATTTATAAGGAGATAAAGGATCTAGTTTGAGAGTCATACTAATCGTGTTTATACATTATCAAGTTTGTGGATTCAGGATCCCCAGATATGGTCATAGGTACCTTACATGTTTTCTCAATGTTATGTATATATATTGATAGATCAAAAGGCTACCTTTCCCATATGTTGCTTTTCGTTGATAAAAAGTTTGGAGTAGAGATAGTATTATTATCTAAATGATTTGTAGTTTCGACACTAGTAGGAGAGTCTATTATAGCAAGAAGTATCTATTATGGGTTCAAAGTGACAAGATGGTGGCCAGATACATTGGATGTTGAATAAATTAGGGATGGTTGATTTTGAATAAGAATGATGGAAAAATCATATAGGAATATATATGGAATTTCATAAAAGTTCATGATATTCTTAGTGAACTCACATGAACAAAATCATAACTTTCATATTTAACCTTACTTGTCACATAGAGGAGAATTTATGAGGTTTTCAAGAATCATAGTATGTGAGAAGAATAATAATATGTCAACATATGAGATAGCCTTATATACCATGATTTAATTTTAACAATGGAATAAAAACTCTAACTTGGAGACGAACATGCAAAATCAGCTTCTTGAACATTGAAATGAGCTTTCTTGAAAACCCTTGCTTTAGAAGGACAGAATCTTACTCATACTTCATAAACAATTGTTAAAATTTCTTAAAATTACTTAGAATATTCTTACCTTGATGGGAGGGATTTGGAGAACAGAATGCTCGAACTAGGGAGGTGAAAGTGGAAGAATAACGACAGCAGTAAACTGTACTAATGACGATTGGTCCAGGCCTCACATTTAGTTTGTAGAATCCATATATAGTATGTAATTCAGATCATGAATAGTACTGGGTTCTTAAAAAGTTCAACATTCATAAAGTTGGGGTTAAAACTTACAAACCGAATATGACCATTCACTTATGGTCTCGTAGGCTTGGTCGGTGGTCCATACCCTTCCAATTTAGGGTCATCAACTACAATGGTAGGTATGGTCAGCAAGAACTTCAGTTTTCTTACCTATGATGATAGATCTATCGTTGATTGGCTTAGCGTGAAGTATCATCTTATTACCTTTGAAGTGATCCTCTGTTCATTTACCTAAACTCCAAGTAGTTATACCTTATGCAAGCTTTGTATTCCAGTCTAAGGGCAATTCAGCACGGGAAGCACATGCTTTTATCGGATGTGGAGGACAGAAAGAGGTTGGCTATAACATACATCTCACTTACGGGTCCATAAGTTCGCCATACCTTGGACACCCCCTCATCAAATAATATCTCAACTTTTCAAAAATTTTAACTAACCAACATCCACGTATGGTCCGTGTATGGATTTTACGGTCATACATGCTCTCATAATTAGAATTGTAGGAATTGAATTTCATATCCTCTTTGTAAATCAAATACCGTAAGTCCATTTTATGATCTGTAAGTCAAACTTTCTAGGCCATAATTACATATGTTGACCATAGGTTCCATGTACATACCATAAATCCAATTTATGTTGGTGACTTTCATTGCACCATATTAGAAATTTGTATGAGACTTCCAATTCTGTTGCTTTCAATTTCTTTGTACTCCCACACATATGTAATGACTTAATACATTATAATATATCCTTAGCTTACATGAATGATTATATTTTCATGTTTTTGATCTGTTTATTCATATTTTATGGGTTAAACTTACCTCGAAGATACATGTTACTGTAAATACAACCTATATTTATTATGCTTAATTGTTAGCCATAATATTTAATTTTAGCATTAATTAAAATCATATTACAAAGATAATTGGTACCACGTTATTGATAAATTAATAAGGTAGATCTTAATACACTCATAATTTTTCTCTGTGCAATTCAACCTGCAATCCTCTATTAATTACTGTGATGATCACTTTACTTCTTATACAAGGGTACAGTTAAGCATTAACAATGACCTAGATATACATGTAGGTGTTAGATAATGTTAATCCCTTATTTTAGTGCAAATTATGGATGAAATATTGTCTTGGTAGGTTTTCCATACAATCCTAGCTTATTTTCCCATAAACCTCAAGGAGGTGTGTAATAAAGTTTTATTTATCTCTCCTCATCAGCTTTTTTCATTATAAATCATATTTGGGTGCTGCAAAGGGTGGTGTGGTTGTCATTGCGCCAGGACATGGCTTCCAATTGACACGTCAAGGTTCCATCATGGTGGAAAGGGGCCCTCAGGACCTCTAGCTGAAAGTGTGACGCGGTGCGATGGAGCCCAAATGAGCTCCCCCAAGCTATAGCCGGTACTTTATATTATTCCCTCAACTTAGTAGTTTGAAAGTTGTTGGGTGTCAAAATTTTATTTATTTTAACACATATATTGTGAATATAGATGAGCTTTAAACATCGTTTGAAAATATTAGGGCGATACAAGGATAATGGTGTTAGATTAATCTATAATATTTGAAGGAATGAGTTAATATCTTCTTATATAATCTTGAGCAACTCTCACTCATGAACAAATTTTTGGAAGTTGATAATGCCTCAATGTTCATGTTCTTATTCGAAAATATTTCTGATCTAGCTATGCCTACAACATGTGTGATAGTTGATCTTCATTGACCACCAAAAAAGTTAGGTTATGGCCTTGTATTTTGATCTTATCAATCATTAGCGAAGTTTGTTAGAAACTCCAAAGAACATTACCAAAAATCATCATTGATAACAACCCGCAATTACGAGATACATATACTTGTGTAGCAAATTTCTTTAGATTTCTCTGAATCATAAATGGGCATTTCGTACCTAACTGTAAGTATTCTTGGGCCCATGTTCTTTTAATAACTGGTTAGATTTGTCGAAAAATGTCGAACGGGAGCTTTCATTTACGTTTAGGATTTTTTGTGTTTTATTTATAGATGATGAAAGAGTAGACCTTTCATTCAGAGCTTGCATGTTAGATGAAATTTCAATTCTTTGGGTGGAAGTGACTAGTTGTTTAATATATGTTAGGAAGGATTGCATTTAAGAAAGCATGTCCTACTCCTAGAAGAGGCCTTGAATTACCTCCTATATATTTCTACACCTAATGATCAATATATGAAGGGTGTCCATTAGCTTTTTAGTCTCTTTAGTAATGTGAATATAAATTTTCCTTTAAATTTACTTCAGCGGATAATGATCTACCAAAATCATAATGATTGTGGAAGATTACTATGAATATAAATTATTAGTATATTATATATGGCAAAAATTATGTAATCACATTTTTATGAGGTTACTCCGTAAATATTTTCAAGTGACCCTTATAAAAATTGTGCCACACTTTCGATGTATATCAGTTACTACAATCATAATATTGATGAAAAGGGGTTACCTTTGAAATTTGCATACTTCAATGTGCCTGCTCGTAGAAAATACATAGTGTAATAAGGTGTCATTTAGTTGAGTATCATAATAACAATACATAGTGTAATAAGGTGTCACTGTGTGGAGTACCATAATAACACATTCATGTTATTGTATTTCGAACCATGCATGTTGCACCTTATCGAAGTTGGGCTGCTGGTAACTTCGCAATTTCCACATATATCCCAGTGAGGAAGAATGTGAAACCAACTACTCCTTCTCAAAACTATAGATATAAAATAATGAGATATTTTCATTTGAATCTAATTCAATATCTTACTATGTTTTGATGATTAACAAATAACTATAAGTGTAACAATCAATGTACAAAAATATTGAAAAGATATAAGTGATTTAGGTCTTTAATGGATCTCCAAAAGAATTGGTGAGTCTGCTAAGGAACCGGTGAAGTCGACAACAATGATGCATAATGTTGGGAGAACTAGTCCTTCATACAAGACTAAAGATAGTTTGCCATATAGAAGAATCTGACGCGCACAAAAGAAAACCTTGGAATAATTGGAATTAAGGCTTAATTGAATTCTACAAGAAACATAAGGTCAATACATGAAAACATTACAATAATTGAACACATGAAATTAGATTGGAATAAGGAGAACTTTAATGTGATAATGTTATTTCAAATCTAAGTCAGATACGGATTAATATCTTGGATGTCTTTATCAAGGAGAACTACAGAGGACATTCTATTCCTATAAAAAGAACAACATTGATACTTTGGAGAATTACTACTGATAAGAGAGAGATTACACATGTAGAGAGAGAGATTTGATAATGAGCCTTGGAAAAGAAGAAGAGTCAACTTACAACGAGAAGAGCATGTTCCTACCAAGAGTTACTTATATTGTTCTTTAGATATAATAGTTAGATTATTATAGTCCTCATTGTAATAATTTATTACATTCATAGTGATTTGTATTAGGTATTGTATTTGTTAAAGTCTTCAAAGACTAGGTAGAGTCTTTGAAGAAGTTGGAAGAGATACCAACAATTAGGGAGAATTGTTGAGGATTGAGATAGGTGTTATTAGAGACAGTTCTTTAGGTGTATAAAGAAATATAACCTTAAATTACTCGAATTATAGAAGAGAGATTGGAAAAATTCTATTGGATATTGGTTGTGGTTTTTTCCTACCTTGAGCTAGGAGTTTTTCACCTAAAAATCCTTGTGTCACTTATTTCAAATTTTCTTTCTTTCTTAGTTACCAAACCAGGTTGTGTTAGTTTATAGATGGAAGTAAGATAAAAATTGGTATAATAATAAGTTCATTCAAAAGAGGCTAACACTTAGAAAGAAAAGATTGTTGCACTTCCAAGAGTTCAAGAAGGACAATCAATTACAGAACAATGATGAGTTGGTAATTTACCAATCATTTGGTTCTCAAGCAAGAGTTACTTTGTTTTCACATCATCATCTAGAAAGTGTTTATGCCTTTTCTCTTTATTTGTGAAGGCATTTGACTTAGACAAAGAAAAGAGAGAATTGAACAAAAATTCACTCGTTGGAGGCAAAGGACATGCACGCACACAGCACCTGTGAAACACAGGTGCCATGCAGTTGGTATTGGAAGGTTACTAATTTGAACCTACGAAGTACAGGTTGGTACCTGGGGAATGTAGTTACCAAAGCAAATGGCTTTCAAGTAACAATTACTTTAACTCAAGAAGAACTCAAGGTACGCAAAGACATGACCCGTGATGCCGGCAAGGGAAAAATCATTCAAATTTGGCAAAAAATGTATCTGAGAAGCTTCCAAGGGCAAATAAGAAATGTTGTGCAAGACGAATGTATAGATTTTTACCCCAATAGTAGAATTACCAAGTTATCATATCATAGAATTGGATATTAACAAGAGATATAGAGAGATAGAGAGTAGAGTACATTTTCCTTCTTCTTCTTCTTCTTCAATTTAATTAGGTAATACACCATTGTTGTAGATTTTGAAAGCTTAATTTGTTATTCTATATGATGATGATTGAGGAATTCCCATGGGCACTTTTTTCATTCATGAGTAGCTAAATACAGTTAGGAATATGTGAATGATAGGTTTTTAAACTTGGTTGGGTGTTGATGATTATTTCTTAGATTCAATTTATAAGAATAAATCTATTATTTTCTCTAAGTTTTAATTGAAAAATTAATGGTTGCAAATATTGATTTAGCTTGCTTATTGTCTTTGCTTGAGAGCATTTAAGTAAGTTTGGGTGAGGAATCACCAGGTGAGGATTTGAGTATAGATGTGTGGGCTTGAGCTAGAGATAGTCAAGACCCATATCTCCACTCCATTAAAGGGTAGAGAAGAAATAACTTAACCCTTCCCTCAAGCTTATGCTAATTTGTGATTTGGTGACTTTGGGTTTGAGGAAAATTCAAAGAAAAAAAGCACCCTGTGGTCGAAAAACAAGAGGGTGTAGTGTATTCATTACTATCATGCTAAAAATTGGGTTTAAGACATTTCAATCAACCCCAACTTAGTTGATACCTCATCAACAAACATCCTCAGTTCCTCTCATTAATTGCCACAAATCTCCATTTCCATAAATTTCATTGTACTATTTGAATTCAATATTGTTTAACTTTTTCCCCCAATTTTTATTTTTCTAATGTTAAACAATGATGCGTACTAGTTTTAATTAATTTACAATTTTTTAGTTATCTCTCTCAATTTATTGTGGTATTCGATCCCGACATACGTTGGGTATTTTATTTTTCGACAAGGACCACTGCCACTTCTTTAAAAGGGTGAGATATATTGAGCATTATAAAAAAATGGCATCGTTGCCGTAAATTGGAATTTCCAATTTCCATTAGTTTTTTAGTTATTCAAATTTATTTTTGCATATTGTATTACTTTTACTTTTTTTTGTGTTGTTGTCGATTGCTTAGGTGTGCAAGAATGAGCCACCTAGAATGGCAACCAACAGACACCGAAGTATTTTTCATGTGCAACATCTATCCAACTGATGAATGAAACTCTGGAGAAGGAGGAGAAAGAGATGCGACAAGTGGTGAAAATAATGATTTAGATTAGGTGTTAGCAAGGTGCAGAGGGGCTCTCATTCCGGGGTACCAAGGTGCAAACCGTAATACCCTGTAAAAGGGCCAAGAATAGACTCAGAGTTAAAATTAAAAGTGCGTAACACTAGCAAAAATATCACAGAACAGATGATCTTACGACTCGTGGTAGGAAACCACGAGTCGTCATATGCAGTCATGGTTGGGAAGTCAGGGAATCAGAGAGAAACAATGGATGGTACAACAACCCGTTGTCATAACAACGATCCGTTGTCACCTGTCGTCGGGAGGCTGGGACTTAGGCTAAGGAGGAAGACACTCTGCCATCCCACGATTTGTGGTGAGAGATCCGACCCGTTGTTTCATGTCATTTCTGTTGGTTGAAGTTTCTAGTCTATTAAACAGATGAGATCACGACTCTTGCTGCCACCATGAGTCGTGGTGAGGATCGTGGTTATAAGTCGGATTTGGTCAAGGGGCTGATGACGGTCGATTCAACAACCCATGGTTTCTTGTAACGACTCATCCTGTCGCGTCGTGGGAAGGATCTGATACATTTCATGAGGCAATGCACCCAAATAATCGATACCACGAGCCATGGTATGTTACCATGACCTGCTGGGATAGGTCGCTGGTCCGGGTCCGGGCCGGCAAGGTTTAGGGAAATTATTTTAAGGGTATTCGACCTTTCCTGATTTTTAGTCTCAAACTACGTCATTTTGGTTATTTCCTGAGTGTAATAAGAGGAGTTAAGTCCATATTGTATGGCCATTCTCATGCAAGGATTCTAGAGAGGTTTTGGAAGATTCAAGGTCTTCTCCAATGTTTCCATCAATTTCTTGTGGGTGTTCAAGGAGTTTTAAGTTCATCCATTCCCAGGTATGTAGGGTTTTAAAATGAGTGAAATTCTTCCTCGCCCATGCCCAAATTTCAAATAAATTCAGAATTTCCCCCTATTCAAAATCCATGGGAAGCCACCCAAAGGGTGAAGATATGATTTCTCTTTATGGGTACGATTTAATTGATTTTTAATTATTGAATTATACATGTTTGGTAGGTTTTGTATTATTTTCTTCAAAATCATGTTTCAATCTTCTTAAATCTAAATTTCCCATATTTAAATGTTCATGAAAGTCATGATTTATGATGAATATTCTTTATTTTAAGTTATTGATTATGGAATGGGCCTTAAATCAAAGTTACCCGTGTTTATGAGTATACTTTGAAATAAATGAGTGTGATGAAGTATTGGGCAATGCCCATATGATGACAAATGATTTACGATTTATGAAACGAATTCTCATGATTTATCGATTTATGATGTTGGCCGGTAAAAGGGGGCCTTGATTCTTTGCTAAGCATGTTTAAAGGGGATCAATGATGACAAAATGTTAGAAGACTCAGCCAATGAATCTCTTTATGCATGATGTTAATGACTTATGTATGAGCCTATATGCATGTTTTTGGGAGCCTAAATTAGCACCGAACAACCTGGCGTTCAAACGACTACGCCGGTGTCTCATAACCACGTGCCACCATGGGTTGTAAAGTTTTGACGTACTGATAATGATCCCCTCAAATTGGATATCACACCTATGCACGACCCTCTCCCGGCAAGCCGTGCTCGGCTCGCCCCACTTTAGCTTGAAAGTAAGATATGAAAGGCTCTACAATGATGGTGTCGGTTATGACGAGTCCTCCCATTGTTCCGCATGTTTTTATGCATTTTTATGTTTATGTTATTGGCTCAAGTTATATTATGATAAATTTAATTACGAATATGTTAATGAATGATTATGAATGATTTGAAAGCCTTATATTTTATTACAAAGAATTTTGATGGAAGCATGACATCCTTCTCTTATGAATATTTATGAGTTTACTTTTAAAATATCCGTTTTACTTACCTTGCATACTCAGTACATTCCACGTACTGACTGCATACTCTTTATACTATATTGTTTCATGATTCAGTAGTCCTGATCTCAAAGCTCACCCTCACTCTTAGTCATCTCAACTTATGACTTCAGCTTATTAGTGAGTCCATACTTGAGGGTTCTTTCACAGACTTTCATTTTGGTTACATTTAGTTTTGGTCGGGTTAGTTGGGAGTTTTGTCCCATCAATCCATCTTATTTATAAAGGCTTTTGGACAAGTATGTAGTATACAATCGTGTAAACGTTGGTATTTCATGAGCACATGTTACAATTACATTTCCACTATAGTTTTATGATTATTGTTCCACTGATTTGAATGAGATTAGTCGTATGCATGAGCCATGGGTCGACTTGGGATTCCTTGCCCCGTGTCTTTGATCCGGGTATACGTTCGGGCCGCGACAAACTTGGCACGTAGCCATAGGTTTGAAGTGTCCTAGGAATCCAAAAGCAATGTTCGGTAGAGTCTTTTCATGGGTGTGAAGCGCGCCACACCTATGACAAAGAGGCTACTAAACATTCTAGGAAATGTTCTCTTCGTTCATGTTTTATTTCATGCGATGAAAAGCCGTTCCACCTTCTAATTTGTGCTATCCGTGATTGCAGAATTATGTCCCTAGAATAATGAATAGAAGGAGGAATAGAAATGATGAAGGCCACAGAGATGGCAATGATCATGGGCATCAACAAGCCCCACCTGTTTCTGGAGCACCAGGCACTATTGCCAGCTGCCCACGCTGAGTTTCGGCGGCAATCTCGCATGTTGGCACGTGCCTGATCAAGTCAGTCAACTAAGAAAGTTATTGCGCAGTTCCATGTAATGGCAACGCGGCGGCAACTTGGATTTAAGATTTCTTACGGATGAACCTTCCTGAGTTCATGGATCGAAGGTGGATGAGGATCCATACGAGTTTGTTGGGATCCTGAAGGTCACTTAGCTTATGGGAGTGACAAGTGGGAATGTGTGGACTTAGCCTCTTATCGCTCTAAAGGAGGTCGCTATATTTTGTACAAGCTATGGAAGGACAACAAGGTAGCGGGAGGGCCCTATCAGCTGGGAAGAGTTCCAGATGGCCTTTCTTAATATATTCTTCCCTCGGGAAATGAGGGAATTGAAAGCAACTTAGTTTGTTAACCTCAAACAAAGAAAGATGACAGCAGCAGTATTCACTTGAGTTCACTCACTTGTTGAAATACACCCCAGAGTTGGTGAAGAATCAGAGGGGAGGGTGAGCCGATTGTTCTGGGTGTAGCTGGTTATTTAGACAGTGACTGCAGGACTACCATGCTTCACCAGGACATGGACTTCTCGCATAGTGTTATGCCCAGCAGATGAGGCACCTCATGTGAGGAACAGGAGGAAAGATGACTCAGACATATAGTAATGGGTTTTCGCATTAGAGGGGTTCGGTGGTGCTACTGGTCCACAGTTTTAGCAAAGGTCACTAGCCCCGGCAACAACACTATCAGCCAGTGTTCCATCCATGTAAACTGCAGGTGATCGCAGGAGCATGGCTTCAGTGGTCGAGATCGTAGGGGCACCTAGTTAGAGTATACCTCTCCAGCCTACGAAAAGTGCGACAAGAGTTACATCGGGAAGTGCCTACTGGTTCGGATGTCTGCTTCAGGTGTAGATCTGGGCACAAGCGCGAGCATGTCCATATGCCGTAGAGGGTGATGATAGGGTCGAGCACACCACCTAGACAATAGCAGCTCTAGCCCGTTCAGCTCCACAGAGAGCATCTACTAGTGGGGGAGGCGGTCAGCGCCAGAACTGGATTCTGTTCTGCCTCGCGCCAGAGCATGAGACTTCTCCGCAGGTGGTCAACGTATGTTGCACTTCATATTGATGTTTATTCCTTGTAGATCCGGGAGCTACACTTTCTTTCGTGACCTTCTTACTTTGCTAGTAGCCTTGGAGTTTGTCCCGAGACCTTGTCAGAACTATTTTAAGTTTCTACCCCTGTCGGTGACTCGGTTGTAGCTAGACGGGTCTATAGAGGGTGCTCGGTCAACAGCAGATAAGGTTTACCTCCACAACACTTAGTAGAATTGGACATGACTGGATTTTGACATCATTTAGGTAAGGATTGCCGGTTTTCATGTTATGCTTCAATTAATTGTAGGACCCTATCGTGAGTTTTGCTTTCCGGGTGAGTCAGTTGTGGAGTGGAAGGGTAGTTCATCGGTGCCAGCAGGCCAATTTTATTTCTCTTAAGGCTAGGAAGATTATCTCTAAGGGGTGCATGTACCACCTAGTTAGGGTTAAGGATACGGAGTCTTAGACCCCGACTATTCGCCGGCTTCCAAAGTGGGTGTGCAACACACGGAGGTGATTCCCGAGGATTTGCCAGGCGTTCCTCCAAAAAGGGAAATTGATTTTGGTATTTATCTATTGCCGACATAACCTATTTCTATCCCTCCTTATAGAATAGCCCAAATGAGCTAAAGGAGTCAAGGAGAAGTTGGAAGGATCTATTGGACAAGG
Organism: Datura stramonium; assembly: GCA_018107945.1. Lineage (NCBI taxonomy): Eukaryota > Viridiplantae > Streptophyta > Magnoliopsida > Solanales > Solanaceae > Datura > Datura stramonium. Next base: position 592,199 of record JACEIK010000097.1, on the reverse strand, counting down.
GCTTCATTAGGACTCGAGCCAATCCCTGTGGGGTGCACCAGTTTTATATGTTTGGAAGATGGACGGTTCCCTCTGCATGTGTATTGACTATCGGCAGTTGAACAAGGTTACCGTTAAGAATAGATACCTCTTACTAGAATCGATGATTTGTTTGACCAGCCTTTATGGTGCCAAGTGCTTCTCTCCAAGATTGGACCCTCGTGTTCGGGTACCATCAACTTACATAGCCTGAGAGAGTGATGCACTGAAGACTGCTTTCAGGACTCGGTATGGTCACTACGAATATGTTGTTATGTATTTTGGGATAACTTATGCTATTGCAGCTTTTATGGAACTGATGAACAGGGTGTTCAAGCAATATCTGGATATGTTCGTGTGATAGTGTTCATCCATATGCACACTCTTGTGCTACCCTAGAGCGAGAGGAGTATGCCACTGCTTGAGAATAATGGTACAAACCTCAAGGATCGTCACCTGTTCAAAGTTTAGCAAGTGTGAAATTTTGGATGAACAAGGTAGCATTTCCGGGGTCATGTGGTATCAAGTGATAGCATAAGGGTAGATTCCTAAAAGATAGAGACGGTGAAGAATTGGCCTAGATCGGCAATCCTTCGGAAATTCGGAGTTTCTGGGCCTAGCTGGCTAATATCGGAGGCTTTGTTGAGGGTTTCTCATCCATTGCAACACCTTTACTAAGTTGACTCGTAAAAGGTGAAATTCCAATGGTCGGATGCTTGTGAGAAAAGATTCCAAGAGATAAAGACCAAACTCACACGCCACTCATGTTGACATTACCCGGAGGGTACTGACGACTTTGTTGTCTATTGTGATGCTTCAAGAGTCGCACTGTGTGTGTTGATGCAGCATGGGAAGTTGCAATAGCATATGCCTCGAGACAGTTGAAGGTCCATGAAAATAATTACCTGACTCATAATCTTGAGTTGGCCGCGGTGGTGTTTGCATTGAAGATATGGCGACATTACTTGTATAGAATCCACATGAATATATTTATGGATCATAAGAGCTTGAAGTATGTGTTCACATAGAAGGATCTAAATCTTCGGAAAAGAAGGTGGATGGAATTACTTAAGGACTATGACATGAGTGTCCTTTACCACCCTAGCAAGGCTAACATGGTTATAGATGCAAGCAGTAGACTCCATGGAAAGTGTCTCACGTGGATGAGGGAAAGAAGGAGTTGGTGAGGGATTTCCATCGACTCGCAAGGCTGGGAGTTAGATTGATCGATTCGACTGATGGCGGGGTTGTTGTGCAATGGCCAAAATCGGGCCCTGGTAGTTAATGTTAAATCTAGACAAGATGAAGATCCAAGGCTGAGAAAGTCAAGGAGGTGTGAAACTATATGGTGGAGGTTTTCTCTCCAATGGGGGAGATAGTGTGCTACTTATTAGGCCCACTATGTGTTCGACGCTGATAATTTGAGTTTGGATATTGCATGCGGCATGGTACCAGATATTCTATTCATCCAGATCCACGAAAATATTGCGGGATTTGTGGAAAATCTATTGTGGGATGGTATGAAGAAAGATATTGCGGAGTTCGTAGCCATGTCCAAACCGTCAACAAGTGAAAGTCGAACATCAAAGGCCTGGAGGGGGAAGAGATTAATATGGATTTTGTTATAGGCCTACCTCAGATTCGCCGACACTATGACTCCATTTGGGTGTTGGTGGACAAGTTAACTAAGGCTGACATTTCCTACCAACCAAAACCATGGATTCAAAGAAAGGGTTATGGTAAATTGTATATTCGGGAGATTGTTTGACTTCATGGAGCGCCCTCGTCTATTATTTTAGACCGAGGTACTAGTTTATTTCTCTAATTCAGCGTTCTTTAAAAAGGGACTTGGGACGCATGTTATGCTCGGTATAGCCTTCCATCCGCAGATAGATGGCTAGGGAGAATGAATCATTCAGACCCTTGAGGATATGTTTAGGGAATGTATTATGGATGTTAAAGGTAGTTGGGATGATCATTTGCTCTTGATCGAGTTTGCTTATAATAAAAGCTTCCACTCCAACATTCAAATGGAACCATTCGAGGCTCTCTATGGACGGAGGTGTAGATCTCCCATTGGATGGTTCGAGGTTAAGAGGCATCTATGATAGGCCCAGATTCCAAGGTGAAGTTCAGAGGCGGCTGGTGAAGGTACAATGGATATGATCGGTTGAAGACCGCCGCAGTCATCAGAAAGTGTATGTTGATGTGAGGAGGAGAGATTTGGATTTTTATGTGGATGACTGGGTATTTCTAAAGGTATCTCTCATGAAGGGAGTCATGAGGTTCGAAAAGAAAGGTAAACTCAGTCCCCACTATATTGGCCCTTATCGGGTTTTGAGGAGAGTTGGTAAGGTGGCGTATGTAATTCTGACTGAAGCATCGAGCTATCTTTGGTTCATCCCATCTTTCATGTGTAACTTTTGAAGAAGTTCTTGGGTGATCGAGCCTTGGTAGTTCCGGTAGACAACATTTGAGTGAAGGACAACCTCAGTTATGAAGAAATTCTGATGGAAATCTTAGATCGTCAAGTCCTAAGCCAAGGAACAAAGAAGTAGATTCGGCTTAAAGTATTATGGAGGAATCAGCATGTTGAGGAGCTACGTGGGGAAGATGAGGTAGATATGATGGCTAAATACCCACATTTGTTCTCTACCGGCTCAGTTCCAACTTGAGGTATCAGTTTTGCCCTATGAATCTATTAGTTTTCATGTTCAGCTTATGTGTACAAGTTTATTTTATGTGTATGAATGCATACGTAGCTTTCCATGAGATCAATTCAGCTATGTGGATTGATTCGGAGTAGTCATTCCGTGAAAATTTCGGTTAAAATAATCAGTATATAGCTATGATAAATTGTATGTCTCTATTTACTTCTTGTTTCCTACATTCGAGGACAAATGTTCCCAAGGGAGAGATATTGTAATACCCCTAAGGGGCTAAGAATAGACCCAGGAGTTAAAATTGAAAAGTGCATAAAACTAGAAAAATATCATAGAACGGACAACCCAACAGATCGGGTAGGATACCAATAGTCTTCATATTCAGTTGTGGTTGGGAAGTCAGGGAATAAGAGGAAAAACAACGGATAGTACAACGACTTCATTGTCGCACAACGAGTCGTTGTCACCGGGCCATTGGAGGTTGGGACTTAGGGCGGAGGAGGAAGCAACGGGCCATCCCACGATCCGTGGTTAGAGACAACGACACATTATTTCAAGTCGTTGCTAGTTGGTTGAAGTTTCTAGTGCATTCAACGGATGGAGACCACGACTCGTTTGATGCCACCACGTCTTGGTGAGGCTCGTGGAAAGAATTTTGATGCAAGCAAGACATCTTCTTATACTATTTATGAGTTTACTTTACTTTTAAAATGTCCGTTTTACTTACCTTGCATATTCAGTACATTCCACGTACTAACTGCATACTCTCTATGATGTATAGTTTCATTATACAAGGTCCGATATCGTGCCCACCTCATCCTTAGTCATCTCAGCTTATGCCTTCAGCTTATTGGTGAATCCTCATGTTCCGAGGGCTGTTTTATAGATTTTCATTTTGGCTACGTGCCTGTTTTGCTAAGAAGTTGGGGTGTTATCCCATCAAACCATCTTATGTATAGAGGCTTTCGGACAAGTATGTAGTATTAAGCTGTGTAAACGTTGGTATTTCTTGATGCTATGTTACAATTATGTTTTCGCTATAGTTTTATGATTATTGTTCTACTTATTTGAATGAGATTAGTTGTATGCATGAGCCATGGGTCGCATTCTTGGGGTTCCTTGTCCCGTGTCTACGATCCGGGTATACGTTCTGGGCTGTGACACCAACCATGACTCTCGGAATCCTCTTGATGAGAATCAAGGTCAGAACGATGAATATATAGCTGAGTTGAGAAGTTAGGAAAGCAAAAAGTCCTCACACTAAAAAATTGAAAGTATGCTTGAAATTGTATTGGAAACGGTTGGTCTCCACCGACTTGGGGATCCAAAATTCAAAGGTGATCTTTTCGAGCATACTCGAATAGTTAAAGATCATGAAATCTCTATTTGAAATCTAGAAGAAAGTATGAACCATTTAGAATCTCAAATGAAATTTGGAGTAAGTGTGGAAGTGAAGGCCGTTTGTGGAAAATGTCACTCCAAGTCTGGGTGTTGATGAAGAATACATAGAGCAAGATATTGACGAGTTTTTCTTTGAAGAGTCATTGTAAGCCAGTCTCTTGAATAACGATGGCGAGGGCGTTGAATGGTAAGAAGAGAAAGATGTCATTCCATAAACCTACCTGGGTCCTACTTACCAAATCCAAGAAGCTTTACCTTGATCTCAATAATTGGAAAAATTCACTATCTCAGCCATCAATTATTGAACCTCCTGTGTTGGAGCTCAAACCATGCCCACTTTAAGTATGCTTATCTTGGTTTACTTGAATTGTTTATGATCATCTCATTAAACTAGATGAGTGTCAAGTAGAGACACTATTTGTAGTCTAAAAAGTACACATTCGAGTAATCAGTTGACTGTTGCCGACATAATTGGTATACCTCCGGGAATTTGTACTCATAAGATCAACCTTCAAGAAGATTGCAACCCCAGTTGAGCATCAAAGATGTTTGAATCCATGCATGCAAGAGGTGGCTAAGAAAGTGAGATTATCGTGGTGGTTGGATGCGGTCGGTACCAATAATTTATAGTAATTAGGTGACTCCAGTTCAATATAAAAAGAAGGTTGGAATCACTGTGGTTCCAAATGGGAAGGATGAATTGATGGCTATGCGGTCGATCACCGGATGGAGGGTGCATGGATAAAAATCCAAATTCATGGACCAAGAAGCGATCATTTCCCGGGCCCCATATTGATAAAATGCTAAATCGATGCCGAAGAGAATATTACTACTTTTGGATGGGTGGCTCCAGGTACACCAAATTTTGGTTTCCCGAAAGAACAAGAAAAGACAACCTTACATGCCCTTGCGGGTACGTTTGCGTTTAAGAGGATGCCACTTGGGCTTTTGAGATGCCGTGGTTTTATGGTGCTTTTGATGCTTAAAACATAGGAAATATTCTTGTACTTGGGTGTTTTTATACAAATGTGAGGTGCTTTACCTTCTTAGGGAAATCGGGTACGAGAGTTGGATTGTGGAAAAGGAGCAGAAAAATTCCTAGAAAACTCGACAGTTGGAAAAAAGCCTCAATATGAACCGCACTATTTTGGTAAGAAATACACTAGCACTCGTAGGCTTAAGTATGACTCATGGTACAAGCCATATGAAGGAGTTGTAAAAACTTCAGAGGATGCACTTATGTAAAGCCCTGGCATGAGTGAAAGCCCCAAATCATGATGGAAAAATATGAGTTGGACCAGGAGTCATGATAAACTTCAAAGAACATGTCAACCGGAAGATCCTGTGGTACGAGATGATTCCATGAGTTGTACCACTAAGGTACAACCATACCTAGGACTCGTGGTGAGATTCAGAGGATGCTAGATTTTAGAAGTCCAAACCACGATAGGAACATACAACTCATAGTGGCATTGTATGCACTGCTCCACTTTCCAGAACTTGATAGACTTAGAGACATGATTTCATACTACGTATAGAATCCATGGCTTGTAGCACCATGTTACGACTTATAGACGAAGCGGCAATAACAGTTTTCCTATTTAACAATTTAGGAAAGGACTTTCATTAATTGTATAAACAATTTTTAGGTTAATTTCTTAGAGAGGATAATTCTTTTAAATTTTGTATTCAGAGTTTTCAGTTTGCTACATTCTTAGAGAGAAAATAATCGAATACTTTGAAATAATTCATCATTGTTCTTGGATTTTTGATAAGTAATTTTAGCATGACTCTTGGGTTCTTTCATTAATATTGTAAGTCTTCAATTTTGTTTTCTTCCATAGAATCTGATTTCATTCTTGCAATTAGTTAGACCATTGCTGAGATTATCGGTATCCTCTGCATATGCACCCACAAAATTCAGCTTGAGCCAAACTGTGTACCAAGTATAGAGCATCAACAAAGACTGAATCCACCCATGAAAGAGCTGATGAATAAGGAGATTATCAAATTGATGGATGCTGGTATTGTCTATCCTATTAGTGATAGTAAATGGGTAAGTCCAAGATAATGTGTACCAAAGAAGGGTGGAATTACACTGGTGCCAAATGTGAAGAATGAGTTGGTCCCAACAAGACTTTTTAAATGTTGGTGTGTCTGCATGGATTATCGAAAACTCAACCATTGGATACAAAAGGACAACTTTTTGATTCATTTCATATACTAGATGCCTGACAGATTAGTAGACAGAGGATGATATTGCTTTTTTGATGGTTATTCTAGGCAAAATTGGGTCTCCCTAGCCATGGAGGACCAAGAGAAAATCACCTTTACATGCCCTTGTGGGACTTTTGCTTTGCGGAGAATGCCCTTTGGGTTATGCAATGCACCAGCCATACTTTGGTGTAGTGTGATGTCCATCTTTTCAAATATAGAGGGACACCATTGAAGTTGGACTATGGAAGATTTCTCGGTTGTGGGTGACTCCATTGAAGATTGCCTTGAGCATTTGAGTAAAGTGCTGAGCAGGTGTAAAGAAACCAATGTAGTACAAAACTAGGAAAAGTGCTATTTTATGGTCAAAGAGGGGATTATGCTAGGCCATAGAAATTTAGGAAAAGGTATAGAGGTGGAAAAGCTAAATAAATGTATAGCCGGATTTCCACCACCCAATTTTATCAAAGGTATTCGAAGCTTTGGGGCATGCAAGTTTCTATAGGAGGTTCATTTAGGACTTCACAAAGATTGCACAACCATTTTGTAGGTTACTTTAGAAGGAGGTGAAGTTCATTTTGATGACACATGTTTGAAAGTGTTTGAATTCTGGAAGGAAATACTACCTCAACTTCCATTACCGTAGCAACAATGGTCTATTCCGTTTGAGGTGATTTCCGATGCCAATGGAGTTCCACTAGGTGTTGCCTTGGGCCAAACGAGAGCAAAAATATTTCACCTATCTATTATGCCAGCAAGACACTCAAATCAGCTTAGAAGAATTATACGTGACTGAACAAAGAGCCGCTAGGGCAAATAGTTTTTGCATTTGAAACATTTTGGCCATACTTGCTCAAAACTAAGGTGATTGTCCATATTGACCATGCAGATTGTGGTATTTGTTGTCAACGAAGAATGCTAAACTGAGGCTAATAAGAAGGGTATTTTTTACAACCCAAAAATAGGCCCAGATCGACACATCGGACAAGGAATCTTGAGAGGCCCCAAGTCGACCCATGACACGATCATAGCATAACATTAGCAGGACAACAACTAACAGAATCATAACTGAGCGGAAGCTAATTCAAAGAGTCTAATTAAAATCCATAAGAACAAATGTACCAAAACTCTTAACCAAAGTTGAATCTGTCTATACAAGTCGGAAAGCCTCTACTACACTGATAAGTTACTGGGACAAACCCCCAGCTAACTCCTAAAGTCTAAAAACTAAAACATAATGAAATAGAAAACATAGATCGCATCCTCAGGAGATGAGGACTCACCATAAGTAGCTGAGGTGGGAATGGAGTGTATCTAACCACGTGGTTGAGTCTGAAAACCTTAATCGATATCATGAAATGATATAACACATAAAATATGTGGTCAGTACTTGGAATGTACTGAGTATGGGGGAAGCGTAACCAAACTAAACATTCAAGTATACAAGAAGGAACTAAACTTAATACATCGACATATAACTTAGCTAGAATTCAACAACCCTGTCTAAGATACATATATATTGACATTAAACTTTTATTTGAAAACATTTACTAGTGTATAGTCAAACTGATGCATAAGGGTCATGTGTTATCCATATACTAAGAACTGAAGATGTAACTGATATCATACACTATACTGACTATCTCCTGATAATAAAGTTTGAATCCTACTAAACTGATTTTAACTGAAGTTTGAAATTGTACGGAGCTGAGCTAAACTGATATCGTATACTAAGGGAGACATTCTCTGTCATGGAGTGTCCCTGACTGACTAAGGGAAACATTCTCTACTATGGAGAGTCCCTGACTGACTAAGTTTTTCATGCCCCACCTTTGAAGGCACGACTGGTACCTAGCGCGACACCTGTATCTGAACTGACCTGGCTGGGCTCAGGAACCTCTGGCACCTACCAGTGACCCAAATTCAAGAAAACAAACTGCTATATCTTGGTTGTAAACACAGCCTTAGGCTGACAATGCTACCTGTAAGAGAAACCAGCTAATCAACAACAAGGTAATAAAGGGAACCTATGCAGCCGATAAGACCACCATGTTGTCTAGTTATAATAGAAATAAAATGGGTAGCTACACTGGGACCCACACGGAGAACATGTAAAATAAGACATACATAGGCCCCACACGGCCAACAATAACCAACTAACTGATGACTGTAGGTTGCGAATCTCTAAGAATAAAAATAATAGTCGGGACAGGGCCCCAACCTACCCAAATACTATATAAATAATAGATGGTAACCCTTATGACCTGGCAACTCCAAATGAAAGGAGTTGACCAATCTGCTTACTCCGATAGCTGCTAGAAGATCTCACAATCTGTTTGTCTAAACCTACATGCAAGTAATGTAGCGCCCCGTAATTGAGCATCAATACAATATGGACCGAATATGTAAGGCAGTAATGAAAAGCTAAATAAACGTTGACAAAGAACTGAAAGTGAATAACAAGATGGGGAAGAACATAACTTGAAGGCTTTCTTATCCATAACTTGCATCTAGTAAAGCACTACACGTATATGAACTAAGACTGTATAATTACATATTTATAAACCACAACTAGCAAGAAAGAATGCAAAGAAGAACCTAACCTAACCCCAATAAGCCTAGAAGGTACAATCAACACAGAATAACCCGCTCGGGGCTCCTATAAGCCCTGGCGAACACACTTCAATCTATATACCCCTAACAAGGTCAATTTGCGTCACAAGTAACTATAGCCGACCTACCGATCCCTTGGGTCTGCAACTGAGCCCACTCGGCTCCTGATCTTTAGCTGTGTCTGAGTCCGGTGGACTCTTGATAACTGCACCCTGGGCACTAGGCTCAATGAGGGTTAGTGATGATGATAAGGAATAAAAATAATAGTCTAGCCATGGACGGGCCTATAATATGACCCTTGGGCCTTTGTGTAGTCCCTTGGGACAGCATCTAGCTTCATGGAGCAATTAATAGTCTCGTAAGAAAAAATATCATCATATAGCTCCTCCGAGCGATCAATAGCCCCATAGGCAACGACACAGCTAGTAACCCTGAGGTTGGTCAATGGAAGGCTATCCTAGGTGAGGTCAATCCCAACCGGTATGCTATACTGAAGCCTCAATCTAGCCACTCAAAAGGCGTATCTGGCCTTCTGGGCCTAATGCAACCGTTGATCGCCCCTAGAATAGTCTGTGTAGCTGCTACTAGGCACACCCCGTGCACCTGTGTCTGATCAGAGGATCTTGATAGTGATCATAATATCTAATGGTCTAGACAGGATAAGACGAGATTTGTGGCTGCCTAACAATACTCTAAACCTCATGCTTGGACAACTATAACTCATAAGAAATTGTAGGGTCACAGACGATCAATTACTTAGTTCCTTTACTTAGAATGACTATAGGGCTGCTGCTGACCAAACATGCTTGTGAGCGGTCGACCCCTAATCCTCCACAGGCAGCTTACTGACATTCTTAGCTTGAGGGTAGTACTATACTAACATGGTTCTAGTCCTTTAGACATTAACTTTGTCTATTCAGATCTTGTATGACTTTTCTGTGCAATTCCTAACCTTATCGAAAATTTTATATGGATTTAGCCACTCACAAAAACTTGTACCTAAGTACCTTATAGGAGCAGGATAGGGCATTGGCCCTACATCCAACTGCTAATAAGGTCCCCTCCTTTGGAGAGGGGGGTAGTACCCACGGGTCTATCTAACCTGAACGACTGGGATGGCTTCCTGAGCAACCTCTATGACAGATACTAAGTCAACTGAAACTGACAATCATAGGTTGTAGCTAACTAGATGGCAAGTTGTCACTCAGTTCACTAGATAACCCTAGTGCCACTGACTCTAAGGTCTGGACATCCTATCTAAATTTCTGGCTCTAGGGCATGAAGGTGCACCAATGTCCTCTGAGCGTGCTTCACGGACAATACAGGTGTCCAACTGAAAGTCATATCGCCTGGTTACACCCAGTACTGTCTAACCTGTGAAATCAGGCCCAATAACTAACCCTAAACTTCGAAGGCCTTGGTGTGACAACAAGACATCAAAATTCTATTAATACAGTTGATAGGCGGATAGGGGAGTCTCTATGACACTGCTGGTGTGAGCCACACTTAACATACTCTTTCCCGACAAAGGGTACTACAATATACTCTCGATACGCTTTCCAGCAGCTAACCACAACCTATATATATATTCATAGTCTACAGACAACAGCTGACCATAACATATCTAATCACAATCTACTAATAGAAACTATTTGAAACATATGGGACCGTTTTTTCCATTAAAAAACACAAGTCGTATCATTATACGACACGAATAACTTGCCGAAGGGATAAGCCTTACATACCTCGAATCCTAATTCTGATTTAATTAGTGAGATTTAACCTGCAATCGGCAGTTCTTTCCAACTGTAACCTTTATGTTGAGAGAATAAGACTAATTTCAATACTAAATTCGGCAAATAACGATGAATTTCAATAATCATATCAAATGTAATTCAACTTTGAAATACTCGGCTGAAAACCTATAATTTTCTGAGAGTTCAGAAGGGGGAAATGCTTACCTATTGTGTTTGGCCATTTAGAATCCAATTTAAAGTAATTCCGACAATCTTTACTCGGCGGGTTCTAGTGTACCGCGTGAATTTTGGAGAAATAACTCCATAGTAATGCTTCCTATAGGCCTAAAACTCGTTACTCGAAGTTAATTTGCGTTTGGACGGCGTTTCGTAGCGTAATCGGGCAAAAAATCAATAAAACTTGCGTGCTCTTCTATTCTCAGCCATGTTTTTGCTTTTCAAATGACTTAAATTGAGGAGCATATATATATACCTGGGGCAGTGGCAGATGGTGGCACCTTGCGCCACCCAACGTGCAAAACTTGCTGTCGGTGGCCTGGCACGCCGCGATGGCCAATGCACTATCAGTTGATGTGTCGCGCAGGCCCCTCGCAACCTAGCCTCACCCAAGCCTACTACCAAGGATTTTCCCACATGCATCGAGCTCTTCTTACTCGTTAGAAATTCACACTACGCGTACTAACCGATAACATTTTATAGGGTGTAACAAAGGGAAACATTCTCAGCTATGGAGAGTCCCTGATTGACTAAGGTAAACATTCTCTGCTATGGACAGTCCCTGACTGTCTAAGGGAAACATTCTCTGCTATGGAGAGTCCCTGACTGACTAAGGAAAACATTCTCGGCTAATGAGAGTCCATAACTGACTAAGGGAAACATTCTCTGCAATGGAGAGTCCCTGATTGTCTAAGGGAAACATTCTCTGCTATGGAGAGTCCCTGACTGACTAAGGGAAACATTCTAAGTTATGAAGAGTCACGATTATAATAGAACATGGAGGTCACTAGTCTGATGTCATTCGTCTAGTCTAAGTTACTTCAGCTAATCAGGGATATGAGCATTCAACTAGTTACATCATATTGAATTCACTTAGAGTTTATTAAGGCTACTTTGTACTAACAACAAGCCAAAAAGTCTGAAGAATCATTCTTATGCTTTATCATCATAGTCCTGAATCATCATTTAAATCATACATTCTACATTCATGAGACATCTATAGGATCAGATCACACATTTAACATATCGACAACATCTAAATCTCGTGTTCATAGAATATGGCGTATACCCTAGATTCATGTAAGATTCATAGTTCCCAAATCATACTTTAACATATATCCGAAATCATAGTGAAGGCATATACGTATTTCATATTCACCCAAGACCATAAGTTCTAATCGTATCTCAACATATATATTAAATCATATATTCTAGATTTACAGAACTCATATGATCAACTCATGCTTTAAATATATATAATGAGTTCATGGTACGAGCACGTGAATATTTAATGAACCCCATTTAGAAATTTATGCTAAATCATGGTGAAAATTCTAAAATCATGCTTTTCACATATCATGTACATAATTTGAGAAGGTGTAAGTAACTTCATAAGCATACATGACTATTAACCGTGACAGGTCTCAGAATTCGGGGAGAACATATGAGAATTCATGCATAAATTGAAATCCTAAAGCATGCTTTTCTAGAACCAAGGGATTTGGGTTTTTAATATAAAAATTTGGGGCACAAGGATGAAATGAAATCCTTGTTGAAAACCCACATAACTGATTAGAAGGAACCCCCCGCTAGAACTTGAACCTTGATGCCCTTGAAGAAGCCCTAGGTGATCCTTGAGTTTTGAGAGAGAGGAGGAAGAACAGGTTGAGAGTGTGTTTTGATGGAATGAGGGTTTAAACTAGGAGAAACACTTAAAAACGTCCCATATGGTACTCAAAACATCTTAGTTTAGGAGTAAGAAGCTTAGAATTTTACGAAAACACCCTTGAAATTTTGCAGGAAAAAGGACCCTGCCAGTCCTCACGAGGGTCATCACGACTCATGAGGTACTGAACAAGTCGTAAGTCGAATCCGTGAAGTCTACTGGGATTTTCATGAAATTTTGCCACTCAACGAGTCACTTAACGAGTGGTGAGGTGACTTAACAGGTCGTTTGACCAGTCGTGAAGTCCCCTATGAAACTGAAGTTATCCAACAATTTTGGCCACTTAACGAGTCGTTAGGTGACTTAACGAATCATTCTATGATGCTGGTGCAGTTTCACTAAATTGCTCATAACTTTTTACTCCGAACTTTGATTGATGCAAGGTCAGATGAGTTGGAAAGAAGACTAAAAGGGATTCAATTTTATATATTTAATCACCCAAAACCACTTTGTAAAATGTGATCTATAGTTTTTAGAATTTTACCCTTGCTAAAACTTGTACGAAAACTCAATCGGTAAGAAGGCTCTCATCTCAACTTTGTGCTAGAAGTTCCGTATGACCTTAATTATATCTATTGCACTTCTAAACCTTGAGGATTGATATTAAAACCTAGTATCCATATAATTCATTGTACTCAGACCTATCCATACACCTAGAACGGTTCCAAACATAGCCCAAAAGTCCGGGGCATTGATATATCTCAACTCACTAGTTTTGGGTCTAGTCTTAGAGACATTTGGGGTGCTACAATTTCTCCCCCTTGGGAAACATTCATCCTCGAATGTGTGTAAACATATTGAAAACCAGGGGAAAGGAACTGCCATCCTAATTACTGAACATTTGATGTTGAAGATTGATGGAGTGACTGAGCTAATAAGGATTGAGATATCGTTCTCAACCTGCTTCCTGAAACTGAACTAGTAATCATTGTATCTGGTTTAACTGAAAGTAAAGGACTCATAACCAAGAATCGTTCATGACATCTAAAACTAAGCACATACATGAGTAACCTGACCTGCTGAGCTAGTAAAGCAACTTCTAAAGACTAAGTTCGAGCTGAGCATACTCGAGGACATGAGTTAACATGCATAGCTAGTTTATGACATGAAGTTGAGACTTAAGGATTCATAGGGTGAGACTGGAATCCCTATCTAAAGCGGTCATCTATAAATTCTAGAAGTCTGCACTTTAGAATGGGTAGAGCATAGCTTCAATTGAAATATAAGAGAAACTTTTTGAATCTGAAGGGATTGGCATACTATGGTTGTTAGGGCTAGGACTCCCCTATTAGTACACTCAAGATTTGACTTGTCTCATAGACCTCCCCCTAGCTTAAATCCATCATTCTAAGTCTCCTGAATCTCTCTTAAGGTTAGGCTTAAACCATTAATACTTGACCTCTCCTCCACTCTAGCATTCATTACAAATCTTATACTCACAGCTATTTCACACTATACATCGACAATATACCTCTCAACAGATATCACAAGATTTTCTATTCAATACTGGGGTTTTGGGGCTAGCAACATGCAAAGAGTAACACGAGAAATTCATAACATACCTGTGACTACTTCTGGCAACTTTCCCTTATCTTGACGTGCTGCCAAGGCATAAGAGCGGTTTTGACACTGTTCGCCACCTACGCTAGATGATGCCCCTGCTGAAATGGGTGGTTCACTAAAGAGGTGGTTGAAGATATACTCTCGCCCCTCTTATCTGTTGTGCAATCTCGGTGCTTATGCCCCTACTTGCCACACCAAAAGAAAGCATCTGAGCCAACCATGCATTCTCCCAAATGGTTCTTCCCACAGCTCTTACAAGCTGGATAGGTAATCTCCCTTACCATGGTTTTGTACAGAACACTGGCTGTTGAAGGTACTGGGGATGATGATCTCTGTTTGGAGCATGAGCGGTGTCCACTACTTGGCCTCTAAGGGGAAAACTCTGAATCTCCTGTCCTAGACCTTTTGACCTCTCTCTCTCTTTTTCCATCACCTATTCCACTTCTATTTGTTGAGTGACTATCACCAAATGTGGAAATTCTAGTCCTTGCTCAACATGGCAGTCCTGCACTCTTTGACCAAGGAGTCTGACACTCCATTCACTAACCTTCTCGCACGAGCCCTCTAGTCGGCTACCATCTCTAGTGCATACTAAGGACAACCGGGTAAACTCCGATGCATACTCCTGGACAGTCATGATTTTATGTATCAATTTGATGAACTCTATCACCTTTGCCTCCCTCAACTCCCTAGGGAAATACCTATCAAGGAATCCAGTCATAAACTCATCACAACCCACAAGGGCTGCTCCAACTCCCCGACTATCTCTCCACTGACAAAACCATATGTGAGAGACTCCTTTCAGTTGGTAGGAGGATAAGTCTACTCTCTCCGTTTCCGTCACCCTCATAATTCAGGTGATCTTCTAGATCTCCTCTAAGAACATATATAGGTACTCGTCCACCTTTGACCCTAAGAATTTGGAATGGATTCATTCTGAGGAAGTCTCTTACCCTAGCTTTCGCCACACTACCATTTTGGGGAACATGATTCATCACCTGCTGATTAAATTAGGAGGTCATGGACTGCACCAACATGTGAAAGGCTACCCTAAACTCGGCATGAGTAAAATGGTCGTCAATCAGGTTCAATGGGGTTGGTGGGGCTTGTTGGCGCCAATTACCATATCTTCTTCAATTCACTCATTTAGGAGGCATAATTTGCAACGCGTAAAGCAAGAGTCTGGAGATAAACGATTAGAGTTTCATACTCCACACACAGTAAGTATCATGAAGAAAAGGGAAAATTCCTAAAACGTCTTGTAGCCTCTTCTTCATAAGTGTGGCACGCTTCACACCCATGAAAAAGACTACTTAACGCGACATTCAGACACCCTAGGACACTCTAAACCTTTGCTCTGATACCAAGTTTGTCACAACCCAAACATATGCCCAGATCGAGACACGGGACAAGGAACCCTGAGAGGCCCCAAGTCGACCCATGACATGATCATAGCATAACATTAGCAAGACAACAACTAACAGAATCATAACTGAGCGAAAGCTAACCAAAAAAGTCTAATTAAAATCCATAAGAACAAATCTAGCAAAACTCTAATACAAAGTTGAATCTATCTATACAAGTCTGAAAGCATCTACTACACTGATGAGTTGCTAGGACAAACCCCCAGCTAAGTCTTAAAGTATAAAAACTAAAAAATAATAAAATAGAAAACATAGATCGCGTCCTCGGGAGATGAGGACTCACCACATGTAGCTGAGGTGGGAATGGAGCGTATCCAACCACGTGGTTTAGTCTAGAAACTTTAATCTATATCATGAAATTATATAGCACATAAAGTATGCGGTCAGTACTTGGAATATACTGAGTATGCGGGAAGCATAAGTAAACTAAACATGCAAGTATACAAGAAGGAAGTAAAGTAAATAAATCGACATATAACTGAGCTGGAATACAACAACCATGTCTAAGATACATATATATTGACATGAAGCTTTTATTTGAAAGAATTTACTGAAGTATAATCAAACTGATGCATAAGGGACAGGTGATGTACATATACTGAGAACTGAATCTATAACTGATATCATACAATGTACTAAGTATCTATTGATAATTGAGTCTGAATCCTGCTAAACTGATTTTAATTGAAGTTTGAAATTATACGGAGCTGAACTAAACTCATATCATAGACTAAGGGAGACATTCTCTGCTATGAAGAGTCCCTGAATGACTAAGGGAAACATTCTCTTCTATGAAGTTTCACGACCCGAGTGTAGACCTGGATTGTAGACAAGAGACAAGGGACCCTGAGAGTCCCTAAGTCGACCCATGGCATAAGCATTCACAAACATATTCAATAACATGAAGAATAAACATAATTATAATTCAGCGGAATCGAACTTAACATAACAACAACAATAGTATCTAAAGCTGAACGCACACCTAAGTATGATAAACCTCTAATCTGGACGAGCTGATGGGATAATACCCCCAACTAGATCAACGATACTGAAACTGAAAAGACATTTCAAATAACTGAAAGCTAGTCCTCGAAAGATGAGGACTCGCCAAAAATGCAGGTGCTAACTCTGAACGGCGACTACGGACGGGGCTGAACCTGAGATCCAAATCCTGCATCATGAAACGATGCAACATAAAAGATATGTGGTCAGTACGTGGAATATACCGAGTATGCAAGGTAAGTAAAACCTCTTAAGTAAAATAAATCCTTTAAAGCAATTCTAACATGTCATAAGCTTTTAAGAGTAAGTAGAAGACTACATGTATTCATTGTAAAATTGTACTCTTATCATAAGATGACCATGCATCACTTTAGAACAACATGACTGACCCGATTGACTCAAAGATGAAATATACATTTATATACAGTCCATAACCTTGCTAGGGCGATGGATGATACCATGATATCGATATCAAGCTGAAGGGCCAATCGGGCCGAGGATAGCTCACAAGGGAGGTCCCAATAATATGATAGTATTAACCTATGTTGGCGCATAGTTCTGGGTCATAGGGTAATCGGCCCTTAACCTACTCAGTTCTAGACTCGCTATAGAAACATACAATGCTCTATATCATATATAACGAAGCTCAACATCGTCTATTGATGAAGCTCAACAGGAAATCATGCATAACTCAACATCGTATGAAACTAAGCTCAACATTGTTTATTGACAAAGCTCATAATGAAATCATGCATAGACTAGACAACATACGGATATGAAGGTCAACATTGTCTATTTACAAAGCTCAATAATGACCTACATCTTAATTATGAAATCATGCATATGAGAAGCTTTGTTTCGAAATATACCACAAGCTCAATCAAATGTGGGAGCATCTACTCCAAATCATGTGGTAATCTATGTATAGAAATATTTACTCAACATACCACAAGCTAGAATTTATAACAAAAATTAGGAAATTTTACTTCAAACAATATGGTAAGCTTATGTCGGGAAAATCATAACTTTAAATCGACATATGGGCATCACCCAAAGCTCTATCATACTTGGATCTAATCAATTCACTTTGAAAACAACTACATAATCATGGGTAGTTTTAGAGACATGCTTTTCATCATCAACTTCATTATCATCACACATTTACCATAAATCAGCTCTTTTATAAACTCTTCACCCATGGGCGTTTTAGATTCAAATTTTAGAAATAATTTTTTATAAGGGAAAAACAATTCAGAATCCGCCCAAGCTTTATAAATCATCAATATAAATACAATCTAATCATACCCATATATTGAGATGGAAGAATCATACAATTTAGTAAAACCCCATACTTGATCATAGATAATTTATCACATTTTTATAGGAATTGGGAATGGGTGTGGAAGAAAACACCCACTCATAGCCTTACATACTTAGAAAGGATGATTCTACCACCTCACTAATAGCCCAAGGAGAAATTGAAAGAAAAATCCCTTAGAAGAGCTCTTGATCACCTCATAAATTTCATAAACTTACATGCATGGAAGGAACACACTTAGAATAGGTTTTCCCCTGCTAAAAACCCACTAAAATGACACAGTATAAGGCCTTAGAATGAAGAAATGATGGAAATACCCTAACTAATTATGCAATAAATTGCCACTGGACCAAACAACGGATGAACCAACGGGTGGTTGGAAGATACCACAACTCGTGGTATCTGCCCATGCTAAGCACTGCCACAGACCATATCGCATAATCGAACCATGGAGATACAGGACGGGTCATCACAAGTTTCAACGGGTCGTTCCTTCAATCGTTGTTTCCTTTTTCTGAAACTCTGCACTTCTATTCAATGAGCCTCACCACGGCTCGTTGTAAGCTACAACGGGTTGTGGCTTCCACTCGTTTTATCCACTGTGAAGGTCCACTACCTTACCACACCTCTAGAAAATGGACCGTCATCTCTCACAATGGGTTGTTGTAACACTCGTTACCCCTACCATCTGTCCTAAATCCTTACCACGACATCTTACAACGGCTCGTGCTTACATACCACGAGTCGTTGTTCCTCTCGTCCTGTAACCCTTTTTTCCAATTTCTATAGCTTTTGTATTTTAGCTTCCCGGGTCTACTCCTAATAACTTCTGGGGTATTACAATATCTCCCCCTTGGGAACATTCGTCCTGGAATGTTGGAAACAAGTAGAAAATAGAAACATAGAATTTACCATACACAAACTATCCATTTTGACCGAAAACTAACAAAATGACTACCTCCGATTCAAATTACACAGCTGAATTGAATTCACCAATCATACACACATCCACATACATAAAAGAAACTCGTGCACATAGTTCAAACATGAAGAGTAAATAGAGTCTGAGTGCAAAATTGATACCTCAAGCTGAAAACTGAGCCGATGGAGAACAAATGTGGGTATCTATCCATCATGTCCGCTTCGGCTTCCCACAAAGCTCCCTCAACATGCTGGTTTCTCCATAAAACCTTAACTGAAGCTACTTCTTTATTTTTCAACTTCCAAACCTGAAGATCCAAGATTTCAACAGGAATTTCTTCATAACTGAGGCTGTCTATATACTCTCGGAGCGAGGAGGAGCATGTCGCTAACTTGAGAATAGTGCTTCAGACCCTCAAGGATCGCCAATTGTATGCAAAGTTTTGCAAATATGAGTTTTGGTTGGACTCAGTGGCATTTCTAGGTCATGTGGTATCAGGTGAGAACATAAAAATAGATTCTCAGAAGATTTAGGCGGTAAAGAAATGGCCCAGACCTGTGAACCCAGCTGATATCAGGAGCTTTTTGGGCTTAGCGGGTTATTATCGGAGATTTGTGGAGGGTTTTCATCTATTGCCGCACCATTTACCAAGTTGACTCAAAAGAAGGTGAAGTTTCAATGGTCGGAGGCTTGTGAGATAAGCTTCCAAGAGTTGAAGACCCGATTCACTTCAGCACCAGTGTTGACCCTGCCTGAGGGTACAAATGGTTTTGTGGTGTATCGTGATGCTTCGCGAGTCGGACTCGGATTTTTTTTAATGAAGAATGGGAAGGTGATAGCATATGCTTCGAGACAATTGAAAGTTCATGAAAAGAATTACCTGACCCATGATCTTGAATTGGCCGCTATGGTGTTTGCATTGAAGATATGGAGACATTACTTGTATGGGGTCCATGTGGATGTATTCACAGATCACAAGAGCTTGCAATATGTGTTTACATAAAAATACCTCAATCTTAGGCAAAGGAGGTGGTTGGAGCTACTTAAGGACTATGATATGAGTATCCTTTACCACCCAGGCAAGGCTAATGTGGTTACGGATGCGCTTAGCAGGCTCTCTAAGGAGAGTGTGTCTCACGTCGATGAGGGAAAAAAGGAGTTGGTGAAAGATGTCCATAGACATGTGATGTTGGGAGTTAGATTGGTCGAATCGACCAATGGCAACGTCGTTGTGCAAAACGGATCATAATGGTCCTTGGTGGTTGATGTCAAATATAGACAAGATGAGGATCTGATTTTAGTAAAGGTGAAGGAATTCCTTCTAAGTCAAAAGGTGGAGTTCTTCTCCCAAGGGGGAAATGGTGTATTGTGGTAACAGGGTTGCTATGTTTTCCAGATGTTGATAATTTGAGGGACTGGATATTGCATGAGGCACATGGGTCCAGGTATTCCATCCATCCGGGATCCACGAAGATGTATCATGATTTGCGGTAAATATATTGGTGTGACGACATGAAGAAGGATATTGTGGAATTTGTGGCTAAGTTCTCGAACTGCCAGCAAGTGAAAGTTGAGCATCAAAGGCCGGGAGGCGTATTGCAGGATATTAACATTCCTATGTGGAAGTGGGAAGATATTAATATGGATTTCATTACAGGCCTACCTCGTACTTGCCGACTCTACGATTCCATTTGGGTGGTGGTCGACAAGTTGACTAAGGAGGCACACTTTCTACCTGTCAAAACCACAGATTCAGTGGATGATTATGCTAGATTGTATATTCGGGAGTTTGTTCAACTTCATGGAGTGCCCTTGTATATTATTTAAGACTGAGGTACTCAGTTTACCTCCCAATTCAGGCGTTCTTTCCAAAAAGGGCTTTGGACTCAGGTTAAACTCAACACAACATTTCATCCATAAACGGATTGCCAGGCGAAGTAGACAATTCAAAATCTCAAGGACATGTTGAGGGATTTAGTGATAGACTTTAAAGGTAGTTGGGATGATCACTTGCCTTTAATCGAGTTTTCTTACAATAACAACTATCACTCTAGTATCAAAATGGCACCGTTCGAGGCTCTTTACGGGTGGAGGAGTAGATCGCCCATCGGATGGTTCAAGGTTGGTGAGGCAGCTATGATAGGGACAAAATTGATTTACGAGACTATGGTAAAGGTTATGTTGATAAGGGACAGGCTAAAAACTTCTCAGAGTCTTCAAAAGTCATATGCGGATGTGAGAAGAAGGGAGTTGGAGTTTGAGGCCGCTATATTTGTCCCTACCGGGTTATTAGAAGAGTTGGTAAGGTAGCATATGAATTGTACTTTCCCTTAGAGTTATCTTTTGTTCATCTAGTCTTTCATGTATCGCTCTTGAAAAAGTTCTCGGGTGATCCAGCTTTAGTAATCCTGGTGGAAAGTGTTAGTATGGGAGATAAACTTAGTTAAGAGGAAATTCCGGTTACAATCTTTGATTGTCAGGTTTGGAGTCGGAGGAACAAGGAGGTAGATTTGGTGAAGGTGTTGTGGAGAAACCAACATTTTGAGGGAGCTACTTGGGAAGCCGAAGCAGCTATGATGGCTAAATACCCCCACCTGTTTCCTACCGGCTCAGTTTCAGTTTGAGGTATCAGCCTTTGCCCTAATTATCTAATCAGTTTCCATGTTTAGTTAATGTGCGCAAGTTTGAATTTTGTTATTATAACTATATGTGATGTCTGAATTTAGTGTAGCTATGTAGTTCCTTCCGGAAGTAGTCATTGCGTCAGTTTTTGATTTTAATAATAAGTATTTGCATATGATGATTACATGTTTCTGCGTTTTTTGTGTGTTTCTAACATTCAAGGATGAATTTTCCCAAGGGGGGAATATTTTTATACCCCGAAATCTCAAATATCAGACCAGGGAGTTGAAACAAGAAAATTATGGAATTGATGTTGCAGGCACAAGACGAGTCGTCAAGTGACTCGTGGGCAGGTCTGGAATAAATAAAGAATCGAGGTCCCCACGTGGGAGAGAATAACTCGTGGTCAGCCACCACGAGTCGTCACGTCACTCGTGGGGTGATGATTGGAATTTATTAGAAGAAATACCAGTGTACCTAACGGATGGGACCCCACGTGTTGTGGCCAATCCCAATGACTCGTGAGGTGAGTCGTGATCAAACAAAATGGTTTTTCATGAACGTTAAGGCAATGTACATGATGGAAGGTGAACACGTGTCATGGTCTCGAGGAACGAGTCGTTATGTCCCCTTTCACGAGCCCCAGCAGTTCAGTTAACTAGTGCACCTGACGGAAGACTCGATGAGTCATTGGCCGTCCTGAAAAATCGTCAGGTCACCCGTTGGGATCACCTGGCAGCTATTTTCTGTGAAACAATAAGGGCCTTCTCGTAATTTTTAAAGTTCCTAAGACCGATTCTACATCGTTTAAGGTTCATTTTAGTGGGTTTTAAGTAGGGTAAACCTTTTCCTAGCCATTCTTCCCATGCACGCAAGTTTGAAGGTTTGAAGAGGAGATTCAAGGAAAAATCTGAAGGTTTCCATTGGAATCTCAGCTTGGGCTATTAGAGGGTGTTAGAATTCACCAATTCCAGGTGTTTAAGGCTATGAGTGGGTGTCTTCTTCCACACCCATGCCCAATTTCTATCAAAATGTGATAAATCATCTATGATCAAGTATGGGGTTTTACTCAATTGCATACTCAATTGAATGATTCTTCAATCTCTATACATGGGTATGATTAGATTGTATTTATATAGATGAATTGTGAAGATTGGGAAGATTCTAAATTGTTTTCCTTATAAAATTTATTTCCCAAAATTTTTATCTAAAACATCCATGGATGGTGAGTTCATAAAAGAAGTGATTTACGATAAATGTATATGACGAGGTTGATGATGAAAACATGTTTTTAAAACTACCCATGATCTATGCTTTTATTTTTAAAAAGAATTGATTAGATCCACGTATGACGGAGCTTTGGGTGATGCCTACATGTCGATTTAAAGTGATGATTTTCCCGATATAAGCTTATCACATTGTTGAAGTGACATTTTCCCAATTTTATTACAAATTTACTTTGTGGTATGTTGAGTAGATATTTTTATAATGTGAGCTTATCACATGATTTGGCGGAGTTGCTCCCACCTATTATTGAGCTTGTGGTATGTTTGAAATGTGCTTCGCATATACATGAACTCGTAATTGAGATGTGTGTCATTATTGAGCTTTGTCAAGGGACAATGTTGAGCTTCATTTTCATATGATGTCGAGTCTATGCATGATTTCATTAATGAGCTTTGTCAATAGATAATGTTGAGCTTCGTTTCATATGATGTTGAGTTATGCATGAATTCATATTGAGCTTCGTCCATAGATGATGTTGATCTTCGTTATATACGATGTAAAGTATTACATATTTTTGAGAGAAGTGTCTAGCACTGAGCGGGTTAAGGGTCAATCACCCTATACCCCAGATCTACGCTCCAACGTAGGTTGATACTATTACATAATTTGGACCTCCCTTGTGAGCTATCCCCAGCCCGAATGGCCCTTCACCTTGATATCGATATCATGGTAGCATCCTTAACCTTTTCAAGGTTTGGGACGGCTCTGCCCACTTGAGTGTGATAGTCGGTACCACGTAAGCTCTATCGTGGTATGTCAGTTAAGTGACGAGTCTCCCACTATCTAAATCGTTCAGATTGCATATTCATTATTCATGATATTTATCTTATGCATGCATGTTCAAAAAGCAAAGTTTGACTCATTGTTCAGCTTTTGATATAAATGCGTGTTTCAGCTTTGAGTCATTCAAGTTAGTCATGATGTTCTAAAGTTATGCATGATCATGTTATGATAAGAGTACAATTTCAGAATGAATGCATGTGGCCTTCTATTTACACTTGAAAGTTTATGATATGTTATGAAATGTTTTAAATGAATTATTTTACTTAAGATGTTTTACTTACTTTCCGTACTCGATACATTCCACGTACTGACCGCATGGTTTCTATGCTGCATCATTTCATGATGCAGGACCCGGTTCTCAGGTTCAGCCCCGTTCATAGTCGTTGTTCAGAGTTAGCACCTACTTATTTGGTGAATCCTGATCTTTCGGGGACTAGACCTTTAGTTTTTTTGGACGTCCTTCCAATTCCAGTATTGTTGAGCTAGTTGGGGGTTGTTTTCCCATCAGCTCATCCATATTAGAGGCTTACCAGACTTAGACGTGTATTCAACTTTAGATATTTATTCTGTTGTTATATTAAGTTTGACTTCCGCTGAGTTTATAATTATGTTTTCTTCATGTTTATTGAATGAGTTAGTTGAATACTTATGTCATGGGTCGACTTGGGGTTTCTCGGGGTCCCTTGTCCCGTGTCTACGATCCGGACCTCCGTTCGTATCGTAACACATTGTTGGCCCGAGCGAACCACATAACAAGGTATTCATCAAGAGCATACATCTGACATAAGCGGAAGAATCATTAGACTTAATCTTTAAAAAGTCAAAATAAAAAGAAATTAATATATAGAAAAGACTTTCCAAGTTTACATTAACATGAACCATAAGAATCCATGAAGCCTCTATCATAAATGGAATAAAAATTTTACTGGGGCAAGGCACCCGAAATACCTTATAGTCAAAAACTAATAAAGCTAATTGAAGTAACAAAGCCCAAAACAAGTGGGTTCACCAATAGCTGAATAAGAGAATCCTAGCGTACAACTCAGTCATCGGTCTAAGTACCTGAGTCTGTAATATAAAATAATGCAGCACCCCTGTAAAAGGGACGTAAGTACATAGGATTGTACTTCATGTAAAATGGCTGAATAAAACATAACATAGTTGATAATAGACAAGACAACCAAAAGTATAGTCATAATATGAGGAAAGTCAAGAATATGAAATCAATAGGTTGAATTTTATTTTGAAAATCAAATTTTTGCATCATCATTCATTACATCATTGAGGGAGGTTCTTAACTTAACCAACATAAACTCACCATGTAAACATGGAAGATGATCTCTTCTTGATTAGCTAAGCCATCACATACCTTGTCGGGGTATGAGACATCATGACATAGTTTGGTAGCAAGGATCTCCATAAAAGCCGTACCAAGGTCACATAAGGAGTCGTCCGAACCAATAGAAACGATCTATCACATACATCGGCATACGTAGTTTGAGGCACGAAGCCTTCTCGCTTAATAATATTACTCCACCTTTTTATTTCATAAAGTGATTTACTTGAAATCTTAATTAAGCAGCCAAGTTTATCATCATAAGTGATCATTGTATCATAATCATAGTTCACCATTTTCATAAAACCTTTAAAATCATAAATCTTCATATCATAATCATTCTTCATAAAAATCATCTAAACTTCTCTTTTAGAGGAAAAGTCCTAGTTCATAAAGTCACTATAACTGTTCTTATAGAGGAAAAACCATAATTAAAAAAAAAAATCATTGAAACTTCTCTTTTAGAGAAAAAATCGTAGTTTGTAAAATTTACAGTTTTCGTAAGAGTACTTATGGAACTCATAAAAGGATCAGAAGGATCACATAAATACATAGGGATTTATGGAGAAATCAAGGATGATCATAAAACATACATAGGAACTCATAGAGTTTTGAAATCATTCATCGTAGATATAACGTTCTTGACCTTAACCGTAACAACTCAAGAAGACGAAAAATTTCGTAAGTAAATTCTTAAAAGAAATCATCATTCTCTAACTTTGAAGGAGTTTCGTATCTTTCATGCTTTTGTATTTTTGTGTAGAAAATCATAAAATACTTGAAAGGATGTATAATAGAGGATGAAAAACATCATAGGCAAGTCTTGGATTTCATAAGAATCAGTAAGATCAAGGAATCGTATTTTCATTATAACTCTAACACATACAAGAAGAAAAAACTCATAGGCATGAATAACGTAGTGCGGAGAAGAATAATGAGCTTCCTAAATGTAGAGATAGGCTTACATACATTATCCTTGGCCTTACAATAATCACCACGAAGCAACAATACTTTATTAGATCAATCCACAATAATTATATGAATAGGAACTACAATCAACACCTTAACAATGAATTTCAAATCATAGAGGCGTTTCATAGAACATCCGGATGGAATAGGATATTCGAGCCTCCTTTGGGTGGGGTGTAATAACACCTCTATCCTTCTACAGCCCATTAACAACATGCATAATAATTTCAAGTCCAACCAAAACAACCACCTCCATCTTCAACACCAAGATTGTCCCTTAACCCTAAACCATGGGTCATCCTATGAACTCATGGATTCCTAGCACCATCCGATGAGTTCTGAACTTAGAACATACCTAAGATTAGAAAGAATACTTCATGAATGGTTTTAGAATAGTTGCTTATCTTGGAGGAAAAATTCGTGCTTAAGATCCCAAGTCTTGAATTCAAAAATCGTTCTTGACCTTGTAGAGGAAAAAGAGAGAGGATTTGATTTCAAAATCTTGAGAGAATATTGGTTTTATGTTGTAGGATGACGGGATAAGCTTCTCCATTCTTAGAAAGGTTTTTGAAAGCTCTGGAGGCTGTTGGGGTCGAGTTGGGGTGAAGAAATAAGGAAGTGAGTCCAAAATTTCATTTTTAAATTGGGGTGGAAGCCATGTTTTACGGGAAAAATATGCATTTTGCGTCCAATCCGTGGCCCATGCTTCCAAAAGTGCTAACAACGATTTGGTCCACATTTTTGACCCTTCTACTGACAGGTCACTATTTCATTTCACATTCAATCCGCGTCCTGTGTTTCCCAAGGCACTGGTCTTGTTTTGGTACGTGGTTCGCAATAGCTCGATAATGCTTCAATAAAATTCCCATAACTTTTTACTCCGAACTTCGATTGATGCAAGGTCGAATGTGTTTGAAAGGAGATTCAAAGGTCTTAAATTTTATGAGCTGAATCACCCAAAAATACTTATTAAATTGGGATATATAGTCATCTAAAATTTACCCTTATTCATAACTTCACATACCTTTCATTCTTCTCTTTGTACATGTTTCCCTTCTCACATACGGTCAACATTCGGCCCGTACTTCCCATGTACACTATATATATGGATTCATGACTTAGTAATAGTAGTTCCCAAGTATAACATCTCATTTATGATTTGGGTATGGTTCGTGCTCTTACCCGCTCTTCGCTAAAATCACTACAATCGACCGTTTTCAATTTCTGATCAACTCAAAACTTCTTTAACACATTGTAGCTCATGATTGGCTCCTCCAAAAACCTAATATTTATTAAATATTTTCTTAGTCAGTCTTACCCACATATATAAAATTATTCAAATCTTAGTACGACGGTATGAGGTATTTTAATATCACCCCCTTAGAATCATTCGTCTTCGAATGATGGTTACATGCACTAATAGATTTCAACTCTAGAATTTTTAAAATTTTTTGGTAGATTTTCCTTTGTAAATTATACTATTCAAAATTTCTCGAACCTGTGCCAGCTAACCAGAAATATCATCATAGCCTCCTTGAGCATCAAATTTTGCATTAACACGAAGGAACACATAGAAATCATACTAGGCCCTCATTAGCCTCTGAAATCATAAAAATGGAAATCCTCCCTAAAACTTACCTTTGACTTTATTCATTATCATAAGCATCATTACCATAAGATATTTAATAACATTCTTAGAAAGGAGACGTAGTCACAAGTCATATGAGACATTTAAGCTTAGAAAGGACACATGTCAAAGTAAGGGTTCTCTCGAATATGGGGAGCATAGCATAAGACATGAGCTTGTGGATTAGGAGTAGCATAACGTGGGACATGAGTTCATGGAATCATAAAAATAATACCTCTCATCATTATCATCATCATAATCTTACTAGTAACACATGATGTTAATGAAAGAAGAAATATAGGCAGGAATTATATGAGACGTTAGGAATGGAACATTAACATAGCCTGAGTACATTGACCATTGGACATCGATTTATAGGACACGAGTGGCATTTTATTGTACATAAGCTTCATTTCATCTAAATGACATAATCATGGATCATGAGTGCGCTAGACATACGATGGAATGGAACATCATCATTAAGAATTTTCTTCTAGGTCAAGTAAAAAATGGCTATAATTCTCTCTCCTTTCTTTCTTGGCTTTCCAAGTAGCCTCTTCAACACCCTGATTTCCCCATAGAACTTTCACGGACACTACTTCTTAGGTCCATCAATATTTGATTAGGTTATTAGGTGTTTCCAATGTTTAGGAAGATTTCTTTTGCAGCTAGGGTAATCCCAGAGAGCATTATCAATTCTTATCACAATGATCAAACTACCTCAAACTTCATGAAGTAGTCGCAAATGCAAGAATCCACACATTCATCAATAAAACATTTAAGCCTATCGCTACATACATTTCTATTACTTCCTAGTCATTAAAACCATTGAAAACTTTCTTGTCTTCTAGAACTCCACTACTATCAACAAATATATAAGACTATATGAGGATACATCCAATACTTCCATCCAATCAATACACGTAGTTAAAGCCTAACTTCCTTCACTTCCCACATTCTTTAACTTTTTACGGAACAAGTATACTTATTATTGCCAACATAAAGGGAATTCCTACCCTCTCCAGTTTAGCATGTATTACATCATAAGTGAGAGTCATTGGAGGAATAAAGCATAAGCATGAGCCTCATGAAATACGACTAGAGGTCTAAGTCTTGATCATAAGCATAGGGAATGAATAGAGTGCCACCTTTTAGGGCATACTCTTAAGGAATGAATGGAATTTGTCCAACACGCTGAATCTCTTCTTAAGATCATCATCCCGACTGGAACTCATTACTGAAAGAACCATAGGCACAAGTACTTTGTACACCGATCATGTGAGGTATGAATAGGGATTCACTTTGAGATCATGTAGGACATAGTTTCATGGAAAAGGAAAAATGAACACCCGTGTTCATAATTTCAACATAGGTTTGTAAATCTTTCGTAAAGAGTGTACATCACTAGAACACCCTCCTCTTCCTTTAGGATTCACATTTTGGTGTTTTCATGGGCATCGAGATCATGAAAATGATTAGCGAGTACGTAGGCATAGACATGACATGAATGCATAAACATCGGATGAGCGTCATCTTAACGAAGTATTAGGATTTCGTTAGAATAAGAATAATTTGTTATCATTACAATTCTTCTTAGAGTCCACTTCTTGGGATATGTGACATGTTTGGGTACTTCACCTTACCATCTCCCCCTTAGTCCAAAAAGTTGGCATTGTAAGTCTGTGGACCCCTTCTATAAATAGAGTCCAGATGATCATTTTATTATTTTTCTTTTACTTCTTGCAACTCTTGCGCGGAACCTAGTTAGAAACCTTCTTATGCACTTACTCAATGAAGGACATATCTCCCATACTAGGTTGCAGTTGTATTACTCTGCATGATAGTTGTATCCATATATTTGGGACTGTCATACACCTCTTTGCATAGAAACTTACTACTATCATATTCTCTAGTTCTTATCTAGATGTCTCACTGATTTAAGTTCATACCCATAGACTCAACATGTCAGTTTATAGTCCTAAAATCATTACTTTGTCCTCTATTATTCACTGGCAGGGTCATACTGAAGAGCATACATATATACATATGCCTACTACCCTGAAGGGAGATTAAAATTACTCCACCTCCAACTTCATAATGGAGACTACAATCATGTGATATATATAAAGAAAAAACACTGATATACCTTTGGTGACGTTTGGCAACACCTTTAACTCTTGACGATCCACAGTATGATAATCGGTCTGAACCCTGTTTGGCCTTGAGATCCCGCCTCTTACAATCCTCATGTCTTCCAAAGGGGAAATTCTTTCAAAAGTGACCAGGAACATTACACGCATAACACTTATTTGCATTGGGGCCACAAACCCCTAGATGAACCCTTCCACAATGGATACAATGAGTTTGTGCACTTTTAATTTGGTATGAGGTTGTATCATTATTGGCATTGACATGCATAGCATAAGGGAACTTTTTCTTCCTATGACCCTGAAGTTCGCACCGATAACATATATCTAGATTCATGTAACACACTCCTGGCTGTTTTTTTTCACATCTACCACAAGAATGGGACTGTTGTTCTCTCTGGTCTGAGCTTCCTCGTGGTTGGAGTCTTGGTGCCCTAAAAGTTTTTCCTTGACATGATGATCCCTTATCAAGACCGGTGGAACAATCCATTTTTCCTTGGATAGTAGTACCTTTAATTCCCTTTTCCCTCTTAATTAGGGAAATAGGAATCCTTAAACCATCACTAGAGGGAGGAATAAAACAACATCTCCTAAAAATATCAGATTCAAATGCACTAGACGATGGGCCTATTCTCCCCTGGAGTCCTTCTGCAAATTCTTCCATCCTTGATAGGTCTATCTGAAAAAAACACATACGTAAATCTTTGTATTTGCATCTCCTTTCATTCCCTCACAATTGAGGTGTATTTTATAGAAATGGGGAAATGCACGAGTTGTGATTATTTCCTTAAGGTTCGACTCTAAAGCACGATCTAAAGTAAGAAATAATAGAAAACTTTTCTTATTTGTCTGCAGTCCCTCATTTATAGATGTAGGGTCCCCATAAAAATAAATGAAACTCTACCGACACGGATTCATAGACTCCCTAGGACACATAAACCTAGTGCTCTGATACTAAGTTTTTCATGCCCCGACCTAGGGCCTAGGCGTGCCCGGAATCCGATGTCATTGCTGGCCCGAGCGAATCATATAACAAGGTGTTCATCAAGAGTATACATCTAACATAAGAGGAAGAATCATTAGACTTAATATTTAAAAAGTTAAAATAAAAAATATCAATTTATAGAAAAGACCTACAAAGTTTATATTAACATGAACCATAAGAATCAATAAAGTCTCTATCATAAATGGAATAACAATTTTACTGGAACAAGGCACCCGACATACCTTATAGTCAAAAACTAATAAAGCTAATTGAAGTAACAAAGCCCAAAAAAGTGGGGTTCACCAATAGCTGAATAAGAGAATCCTAGCGTACAGCTCGATCATCGGTCTAAGTACCTGAGTCTGCACTATAAAATAATGCAGCACCCCCAGTAAAAGGGACGTGAGTACATAGGATTATATTGTATGTAAAATGGCTGAATAAAACATAACATAGTTGATAATAGACAGGAAAACCAAAAGTATAGACACAATATGAGGAAAGTCAAGAATATGAAATCAGTAGGTTCACTTTTGTTTTGAAAATCAAATTTTTGCATCATCATTCATTACATCATTGTGGGAGGTGCTTAACTTAACCGACATAAACTCAACATGTAAACATGGAAGCTGATCTCTTCCTGATTAGCTAAGTCATCACATACCTTGACAGGGTATAAGAAATCATAACATAGTCTGCAAGCAAGGATCTCCATAAAAGCCCGTACACGGGGCATATTAAGAGTCGCCCGAACCAACAGGAACAATCCATCACCTCTGTTGGCGTACGTAGTTTCAAGCACGAAGCCTTCTCAGTTAATAAAACTACTCCCCCTTTTTATTTCATAAAGTGATTTACTTGAAATCATAATTAAGCAGTCAAGCTTATCATCATAAATCATCATCGTATCATAATCATAGTTCACCATTTTCATAAAAAATTTAAAATCATAAATCTTCATATTATAATCATTGTTCATAAAAATCATCAAAACTTTTCTTTTAGAGAAAAATTTCTAGTTCATAAAGTCACTAAAACTGCTCTTGTAGAGGAAAAACCATAATTCAAAAAAAATCATTGAAACTTCTTTTTTCGAGAAAAAATCGTAGTTTCTAAAATTGACACTTTTCATAAAAGTACTTATGAAACTCATAAAAGGATCGAAAGGATCATAGACATACGTAGAATTTGTGGAGAAATCAGGGATGATCATAAAACATATGTAGGAACTCATAGAGTTTTAAAACTATTCACCACAAACATAGCGTTCTTGACCTTAAATGTAACAACTCAAGAAGAAGGAAAATTTCGTAAGTAAATCCTTAAGAGAAATCATCAATCTCTAACTTTGAAGGAATTTCATATCTTTCATGCTTTTATAATTTTGTGTAGAAAATCATAAAATTCTTGAAAGGATGCATCATAGAGGATGAGAAACATCATAGGCAAGTCTTGGATTTCATAAGAATCAATAAGATCAGGGAATCGTATTTTCATCATAACTCTAACTCTTACACGAAGAAAAAGCTCATAGACACGAATAACATAGCCCGGAGAAGAATAATGAGGTTACCACACATAGAGATAATCTTACATACCTTATCCTTGGTCTCAAAATAATCACCACGAATCAACAATCCCTTTATTACATCAATCCATGATAATTATATGAATAAGAACTAGGATCAACACCTTAACAATGAATTTCATGTTATAGAGACATTTCATCAAACACCCGGACGACATAGGATATTCGAGCCTCCTATGGGTGGGGTGTACTAACACCCGCATCCTTATATATACCATTAAAAACATGCTTAACTATTTCAAGTCCAACAAAAATAACCACCTCCATCTTCAACATCATGATTGTCCCATAACTGTAATCCATGGGTCATCATATGAACTAATGGCTTCCTAGCACCATCCCATGAGTTCTGACCTCACAACATCCCTAAGATTAGAAAGAATACTTCATGAAAGGTCTTAGAAGAGTTACTTACCTTGGAGGAAAAATTCGTGCTTAAGATCCTAAGTCTTGAACACAAAAATCGTTCTTGACCTCGCTAGAGGAGAGAGAGAGAGGATTTGATGTCAAAATCTTGAGAGAATCGCGGATTTATGTTGTAAGATCATGGGAGATGTTTATCCATGCTTAGAAGGGTTTCTATGATCTTTTGGGGCTGTTGGGGTGAAGAAATAAGGAAATGAGTTCAAAATTTCATTTTTAAATTGAGGTGGAAGTCATGTTTTACAGGAAAAATATGCATTTCGCGTCTTATCTGTGTCCCACGCTTACCAAGGCACCCACCATGGTTTGGTCCACATTTTTTACCCTTCTACTGACCGTTCACTATTTCATTTCCCGTTCAATCCGCCCCAGCGCTTCCCAAAGCGCTGGCCGCATTTTGGTCCGTGGTTCGCAACAGCTCGACGGTGCTTCAATAAAATACCCATAACTTTTAACTCCGAACTCTGATTTATGCAAGGTCAGATGCTTTTGAAAGGAGATTCAAAGGAATTAAATTTGATGAGTTCAATCACCCAAAAATACTTCTTAAATTAGGATACATGGTCATCTAAAGTTGACCCTTATACATAACTTCACATATTCTTCATTCTTCTCTTTGTACATATTTCCCTTCTCACATACTGTCAACATTCAGCCCGTACTTCTCATGTACGCTATGTATATGGCTTCATGACTAATAATAGCAGTTCCCAAGTCTCACATCTCATTTATTATCCGGGTATGGTCCTTGCTCTTACCCGCTCTTGGCGAAAATCATAAAAATCAACCGTTTTCAATTTCTAATCAACTCCAAACTTCCTTAACACATTGTATCTCATGATTGGCTCCTTCAAACACTTAATATTCATCAAAAAATTTCCAGGTCAGTCTTACCCACATATATAAAATTGTTTAAATCTTAGTAGGACGGTCCGAGGTGTTGCAATTAACCTGTTGTTTTAGGCATCACCCATCTAAGACTCACAATGTTCAGAAAGATTTTCCGTAACTGGGCAGTCATGTTGCAGTGGGTAAAAAAATAATTACATTTTCTGTCCATTCCCTCAAAGTCACACCTCCTGCATTAAATGATGCCTCTTTACTGAAGATTGTATATTTCAAACATGCCTCTTTGGCCACCGATTATGAAACAACCCACTTTAAAGGGAGTTTTTTTTTCCAGATTTAAATCCATGGCCATTGGTTGTTATGTATGTCCGCATGTGAATAACCTTTGTAGCCTGAGTTGATTGTAAAAACGCTTTTGTTGTCATTTTTAATTTTGTGTAATTTTATAAATCTTCTTGTTCTTTTATTAAGTCGTTTAGATAATATCAATTTTGTAGCCAACTGTTAAGTTCTTACAAAATGGTCTCATTTTGCATTTATTCTGTCAATCACATGCTTTGGGTGCATTTTTCTTTCTTGTGCTTTGTCTTATGTTAGAAAACTAAGTGCTGATTTTTTCAATGTTGTTGACTCTTAATTTGTGAGTGTTGCTAAATCATCAAAAACCACCACTTTAACCCCAATAGAATATTGATAATTGGGCTTCCTTTTGCTCCTTATTTGGTGCATTTTTGCTGCACAGATGGACTAATAATGTGTCTTGTCCTTGTGTATGTTTTATTTCAATTAAAATTCTTTTTGGCAAAATCAATGAGCATTTTCAATCAATCGTTTCTTCTTTTGAAATACATAAATTTGTTATACTTGGCTCTTCTGCATTAAATTTTCTGTCGGTTATTCATAATTTAGCCTTTAAGCCACAGGTAATAGACCAAGCATGTATATATATATATATGTGTGTGTGTGTCTTATAGGAAAAATGACGGTGTTAAGTTTGTAAGGTGGTCGTTTATGTTGAATGTAGTGGTTGGTTGGTGGTTTTGATTGTAAGAGATTTTATTAGTTCATGTCAAAGATATTATTGTACTGTAATTTCCTCAGCATGATTTCATTCTAATTTTTAACTTCATTTTAAAATGTGTAGAAAAATATGGGTGATCCAATTTGAATGGTGGTTGCAAGTCAATTCGATATATTGACGTGAAAGATGAAGAGGTTTTTGAACAATATTATGATATTTGAATACATTTAATTTTATGGAATTCATTGCTTGTACATATCTTATATATACTTATATATAATGTGTGTGCGCATATATATATATATATATATATATATATATATATATATATATATATATATATATAATTTTGTTAAGATTATAATTTAATTGTCATAATTTGAATTTTGTTAATTTTTGAATTGTAAAATTATTATTTTAATTAAAAACTTGTGACAATAAAAATTCTATATAACATTGCCACACTTCAAAAGTGTGGCTATAGGGATGTTAGTTATGTGGTGCTTTAATTTTAATTGTGGTTTATATATAAGAAAGGGCTACACTTTAGGAATGTTGTCGTAGAGAAAGTACAAAAGGCAATGCTTGAGAAGTGTGGCCAATAACTAACGAAAGATCATACTTGAAAAGTGTAACTTTATTAGTGAAAGTGTTGCTAAAGAGGTACTATAAAAGCATGGCCTTTGTAGCTCATGGGCCACACTTTTTAAGCGTAGCTAGTATGACAATACTTAAAAAGCGTGGCCTAAAGTAAAAGGTAACGCCCCTTTGGGCCATCATAAAGCATTTCCTAAAGTCAAAAAGTGTGGCTTTTGATTAAAAGTCACACTTTATGCTAGTTAGAGCCATTTTATCGAGTGGCTAAAAGCGTAAAATATTGTGGTGCGGTATTCGGACTATATAAAAATTGTAGTGTAGTATTGTCCCATAATCCATTAGGATTCTTATGATTTTGTCAAGGATTATGATCAATGCTAAAGACAAGGAGGCATCACTCGTAAGTATAAGCTACAATTGACTCCAATATTGGAAGTAGAGTTATTTGATATGTGGGGTATTGACTTCATGGGCTCTTTTGTGAGCTCGTATGGGATGAAGTATATTTTGGTGGTTGTAGATTATGTAACAAAGTGGGTGGAAGTCATCGCACTCAACAATGAAGGAAAGACTCTCACGGTATTTGAAAGCACATATTTGTCGGGTCGATACTCGTAAAGCCATCATCGGTGACGGTGGGTCTCACTTTTATAATTGGCTATTGGGGCTCTACTTTAAAAAATGTGGTGTAAAGTATTGATGAGTTTGTAATTTACCAACTCATTAAGCTTTTAAGTATGAGCTTTTGCTTTGTTTTCAACTCATTTATAAAGGTTTTATGCCTTTTTTCTTCTCTATGCAAGCATTTGATGGAGAAACAGATAATGGAGGTTTTGAACTTGAAATGAGATGCTTAGGATATGTTTTTCACACAACGGCAGCGATCCAGGACCTGCGAAACGCGAGGCCAAGCCTAAGAGGAACTTCCTTGCAACCACCCTTGCACCTGCGTTTAGCAAATGGCTTTTTGCTAAATGCGGGTGAAACACAATTAAGTCACATTTCCAAGCTTGCTATAGCGGATTGGCAACATTAAATACGGAATGAAGGACGGGGATCCATTAGTGATGAAAGGAAAAACATCCAAAAAGGTTTCCAAAGCTTCCATAAACCTCAAGAGCAATTTTGAAAAAAGTTATACACAAGAAAATAGATATATTTATCACCCAAAATTGTACACCACACATCCATTCATTTATTGATAGATTCTACAATATTTTTACATCATAGAATTGCTTAGAGATAATAAGTGCTTTTCTTTTTATTCTTCTTCAGCCCATTTTGAGGGAATTCCACCATTGTTGCAAGAACATGTGAAGCAAAATTTTTAACCCATATGATGAATTTTTTAGGAATTCCTCTTTGTTTTATTCTCTCTCTCTCTCTCTAAATATGAGTAGCTAGCTTGCTGGCTAGGGATGTGTACATTATGGTTGTAAGCTTGAATGGAGTTGATTAATTATTTTGGACTTCTTATTTCTAACATAGATCTATTATTTTCTCTATGTTTAGTTGTAAAAATTGATGATTTAAAACATTAGTTTTGTTTACTTTTATAGATTTTTTTGAGAAAGAAGGGTGAGAATTGGGTGAGAAAAAATAGGGGTATTTGGGTGTTGATATGTGGGGTTAAGCCGGGAAATAGTAAAACCCACATTCTACTCACTAAAGGTTCAACGCTAGAATAGCATGATTCTTCCTCAATCTCTTGTGGTTGATAATTTTAATTTTGGCTTTATGGTTTAGAAACCAAGGCATAAACATCCTATTATTTGAGAAGCGAGAGAATATATATTTTTCTATTGCTATCTATGTAAAATTTGAGTCTATTAAATGATGAAGTAAATATCACTCTAGTTATTAGTCCATCGATAGAGCACCCCTAGCCATCTCACTTGTGATCACAACAATCGGAATTCCTCTAAGTTCATTTTAAGTTAGAATTTGATATTGTTTTTCCTTTTTCCCAAATTTTACTTTTAAAATGTTGACTAATGATGCATTCTTGTATGAGTTAATTTATAACTTTTGGATTATCGACTCAATTTCTGTGATATTTGGCCAGACATCCATTGGATATATTTGTTCTAGCCCACGACAAGACCGCTTCCACCTCCCTTAATCGGGAGAAATCCAACAAATGGCGTTGTTGCTGGTTAATTGAGTCGCGATATGCAATAGTTGTTTATTAATTCAAGGCGGGTTTCCATTTGTTTGTTTTCACTTTGCTTTTGTTAATTCTTATTTTTATGATGGTATCATGGAATGAAAGAACATTTGAGTGATTTCAACCCTTACGTGATAACAGTGTCCCTATCGTGGACGACCACACCTTTGGCAAGCTTGCAAATATGCCCCTAAAAAAGAGATGTGTGAACCTTCTCCTATGATGGGTAAAGATATGCTTTATCTGAGTGATCATAGTAGACATTAGAGATTAATTTGTCCCAATGAATTCACTTCTCGATATAGTTGGTATGATAGGAATATTGTTGTGCTCTTGAGCTTGATAGGAATGATTCCATGGAATGCAGGGAAGAAGCACTACATCGACCGCGTGGAATCCATCTTCAAGCTTTGTGGTGCGGGAGTCTAATTAAGTGAAGGAAGCCAACTCCTCGAAGTATCGATAGAATTATCGACTCATCAAGAAGAAAACTATAGTTCTCTAAAAGAAGAATTCGAGGAGATATTGAGAAGCATAACAAGGAGGAGTGAACAATAGGACTTAGTCCAACTTGACTCGTGGGAGAAAACTCAACATAATGATTAAAAAGGGATCAAGGTCTTTGAAGAGGTCCAAGGCGAGCGCCAACTGAAGCTGACTTTACCACAATGCAAGATGCCATAAGTGAAGAAGTTACACTAGAGCTCCAAAGAGAAGTCCAACAAATTGTGCAGGAAGACTCTAGTGCACTTAAGAAGGAGGATATTGATGTGCCGTGATTTTACTGCACTTTCGGCGCTTAAAATCAGAAATGATACCGCATTCGGTATGTTTATATAGGTATGATGTCTTTTTCTGTTTAACATTGCGGGGAAAACAAGTTGAGAAGTGAAGCTGGGCAAATTTATGCTTAAAACAAGAAGAAAAGGTGGCTAGCCATTAAACTTCACGTCATTGCGAAGCATGAAACGTTCTTTGAAGTGGAAATTTGGGCAACTATTGAATTTTGAAGATGCGAGAAGCAGTGTACTTGACAAGTTGGGAATGACTCGTTACATTTGGTAGCGAGTCGTGAAAAAATCATGAAGACTAGGAGAGAAATTATAGCCAAAGTGACCAGTGGAGATGATGATAGACTTAACAATTCGTTAGTTGACTAAACGACTCGTTGGCCCGATCCTCGAACCAGCCGTAAGGTGTAGAATTTTGAAGGAGTTAGACCATGAGGCTGTGATTCGTGCCCCGGAGCACAACAAGTCGTTAGGTGACCCGTTTCCATAACTTGGTACGATGTTGGGCATTATTTTTTTAGCAGACCACGACTTGTGAAAGGTCCCAACGAATCCTCACCAAGCTCATGGTCCCTTTGACGACCTAATTTTTAGTTTTAGTTAGGAAATGGTTTCTTGGAACTATAAATATACTTTTTAGGTTTATTTTCAAAGAAGTTTATTATTAATATTTTCACATTGGGATTTTGGTGTTCTACCATTATTCTTGGGTCAAGAAACAAGGTTTATAATTTTTTCATTAATTTGAGGATCAAAGAAACATTGAAATTTAATAATCAATTTTGAGTTTATTCAATTTACTTGGTTTTCTTCTATTAATATTTGTAAGTTGCAATTATGAATTATTTTTTTTGTGATTACGATCATACAAGCATGACAACTAAACCCATAAGTAGGGTTGTGGGAACCAGATGAATTAACACATAGGTTAAATACTTGAAGTGATTCTTGAATGGCGTTTGATGTATGTATTATTTTCCTTAGGTTGATTGATTCTTGACGGTTGCAAGCGTTAGGACTTGCCTTATTCTTTCTTACCGGACCAAGAGGTAATGAATGGGAAGGAATTAACAACAATGATTTGGGCTATCAACCCTCATCTAATAGCTTGAACTTGTCCAGGGCACTTAGCTAATCGATATTCGGGTAGAGTCAATTAAAGTACACCCTTATACAAACCAAGTTGCGTGGTGATAATCATCTAGATTGGAGACTAACCATTTAGGTGGAACATAACTTACCGATATTTCATGTTGAACACCGGAATAGATCACTGAGTGTATAAGCCTTGTAGTTATGAAGTCTTAGGGGAACACAATCCTAGTTAAGTTATTAATTAAATACAAATAGTATTTGATCTAAGCATTC
Organism: Datura stramonium; assembly: GCA_018107945.1. Lineage (NCBI taxonomy): Eukaryota > Viridiplantae > Streptophyta > Magnoliopsida > Solanales > Solanaceae > Datura > Datura stramonium. Next base: position 552,802 of record JACEIK010000097.1, on the reverse strand, counting down.
AGTAGTTTTACTTTTATTTATTATTCTATTTTCTTTCACCCTTAGGAAATAAGTAACTTCGATAAGTAACAACTATTGCGTGCTTAAGTTCTTTCCATATTTCCTATGGGATCAACCTCAGCCTTTGTTGAATTCTATTGTTGTATGATCGACCACTTTATATATCAATTGCGAGATTGTAATTTGGGTGATATCAAATTTTAGCAATTCTTGGGAATAAGGCTCAGGCTTTTGTTAATTGTGTTTGCTTTACTATTGGTTCTTATATTAGTTTTTATTTTAACTTTTGTTGTTTTGGTTTGTAACGAGGTCTTAGATTTGTGTATACCGTCCCGAGGAACCAAGGAAATCCCCTAGTTCAAGCGATCACGAACTTGAGCGGACATTAAGAAACACGAAGAATGACCAACATCCAAGAAGCGGAGCGGGCGGACAAGCCACGGTGACAATGTTGGTTGAAGAACAAGCTCGGGATATTGATCGTGAGTTAGCTAAAGTGTACGAAGTGCAAGCGTCTAGGCTGCGAAGCGGGAGCGAGCTAGAAGACACGAGAGGGTGCAAACACCGAGACATCGGTATTTTGATGAGGAGGATGATGCCGATATAGATGAAGTCGGTGCCTTTGGAGCTATAGTCCCTCCTCCTTTCTGTTGGGGAAAAGTTTGATACAGTGTAATGATCTAAGCTGCTCAATATGAAGGGAATATTTGCGGGTCATGCATCCAGGTAGTTCCCACGCTCAATTAAAAAATTTCGTGGGTATATGTAAGGCATACAAACAGTCGGGGGTGAGCCATGACGCAATTGGGCGAGCTTATTTCCCTTCTCACTTGGGAGTGAGACAGCGATGTGGTTGGCTGAGTTGCCGAATAATTCCATCACTCTTGAGGAGAACTTAAGAGAGCTTTTCTTTAAAGATTCTTCCCACCGTCAAAGCGTTTGAAGAAGAAAGCCGAAGATGGGAAGTATCAAAAATTTATCTCTATTCTTAAGTAGTTGTCGGTATCTCATTATTTGAGGCACTTGAGCAAATCTTTGGATATGCCAAATTCATGAAGGACCTGCGTCACCGGGAAAAGGAGGCGCAAGCTTTAAAACTGCCGATAATTTGCACCCCTTTGTGGTGACATAACTACACGGGTCCTAGCTTAGAAGAAGGAAGACCTAGGTGCTTTTACTATACCTTGCACCATTGGGGATCTTGGGATTTTCAAAAGAGTGCTTTGTGAATTGTGAGCTAGCATAAACTTTGATGCTGCTAGCAATATTCAAAAAGTTAGGCTTGGGAACCACACACCCGACTACTATCTTTCTTACATTAGGTGGCGGGAACCATTAAAAATCCGGGGGATTTTATTTGATGTTCTTTTTCAAGGTGGACAAATTTATATTCCCCGGTAGACTTATTGATTACAGCTGCGAAGTCGATTTTGAGGTCCCAATCACTTTTGGGCGACCATTCCTTTGTCGATAGGGCTATTAGATGTGGAGGCAAGCCGGTTAAAATTCCGGGTTAAACAAAGAGGTCACCTTCAACATTTGTTGAATCGTAAACGACAAAGGAATTTAGCATAGTCTGACTTGGAGAATGACGAATTACTTGATAGTGCGAATAGTCAAGATACTTGCGTCGTGCGCGACATTAAATAAAATGTTTGCATGGGAGGCAACCCATGGAAGTGTTTTGAGTGGCGAAGTACGAGTAGCCAAAACATCCACATCGTGCGGCAACGTTAAATCAAGCGCTTCTTGGGAGGGCAAGTTGTAAATGTAAGAAAAATATAGTGTTTACGTTTGTTGATGGGTGCGAGGTGATTAAGATGGAAAATTTGAAGTTGGAACCTAAAATTTCGAACTTCGGTTCTGGTCTGAAAATGTAATAGAACGAGTTGTTGGTTGACCCAAAGACCATTGATCAAATCGTGAAAGAGAATCGCGAGCTTGAGGAGGAGCAACAGGGTGGCGGCCAATTCGTTTCTTCAAAAACAAACCGTGAGGTCCTCCATCATGTACAGGATCAAAGGCAGAATTAAAAGGAATAGGGTGATAGCGGTCACTCAACGAATCGTTGGGAGACCAAACGATTCGTTAAGTGACCCATTGTGAAACTTCACTAGTCCAAGGACCACGACTCAAGCCACGACTAGTTGGGTGACACCACCGGTTGGCTTGGCTGGTTAGGTCAGGTAAGTTTGTTGAACACAAGTCAAAGAAGAAGGGTCAAAACAAGTCATTCGCAACATGTAGCGACTCGTTGGTGAGTTGTCGGAGTATTTCAATTAGCGACATTCGACCCTATCAAAAATTTGGAGATCTGACTATAATTTAGCTTAAACAGATTCTTTTACTTTTCAAACTCTCGGCTACGTTTTAGCCAATAAAAATTACAAACCTCAATTCCCTCTCCTTCTTCTCCTAAAACCCATCGAAAGAAAAATCCTTAAAAGTTTGCACTCTAACCATACATATGCACACACATTTTCACGACCCGAGAGGTGACCCAAATCATAGACACGACACAAAGGACCTCGAGAGACCCCAAATCGACCCATGGAATAAGCATTCTAACTTGTTAATAAACATAAAGAAACATAAATATAAACTTAGCGGAAGAATAACTTAACATAACAACGAGAATGAACATCGGCCCCGGAATACATGTCTAAGTCGATAGCCTATAATCTTGACAATTTGATGGGGCCATCCCCAACTAGCTCTGAAATGCGAAACTAAAATAAGCTCAAGATAATGAATGTCTACTCCTCGAGAAGATGAGGACTCACCCAAACAAGCGAGGTGCTAATTCGATGGCATTTACGAACGGGGCTAAACACGAGAACCCGATCCTGCATCATGAAATGATGTAGCATAGAAAGTATGCGGTCGATGCGTGGAATGTAAGTACGCAAGGTAAGAGTAAAACCGCTAGAGCAATCATAGTCTTTTAAACAAGTCATACATGTATGATAGACTCTAAGGGTAAGAAAAGATCTGGCATTTATTATGAAATCATTCTTATTTATACGTGGTAAATCATGTCTTTAAATCATCATGACTAAATCGAATGACTCAAAGATAAATCATAACATTTATATCAAAAGATGAACAATGAGTCAAACCTTACTTTTCAAACATGCATGCATAAGATAATCATCATGAGTAAGGGATATGCAACTCGAATGATATAGACGGTGGGAGACTCGTTAGTTAACCGACATACCACGATAGAACTTCACGTGGTCAGAGCTATTACACCCAAGTGGGAAGAGCGAGTCAAAAACCTTATCGGGGCTAGGGATGCTACCATGATGTTGATATCAAGGTTTGAAAGGGGCCAATCGGGCCGGGGATAGCTGAAGGGAGGTCCCAAAAATATAATAAAATCAACCTCGTTGGCATGTAGTTACGAGGCATAGGGTAGTTGACCCTTAGCCCGCTCGGTGCTAGACTCTTCTCCCAAAACATGCAATGCTCTACATCGTGAATACAAAGCTCAACATTTTCTAGTGACCAAGCTCAAAAAAAAATGAAATCATGCATAAACTAAACATCGTATGGAACGAAGCTCAACATTGTCTATTGACAAAGCTCATTATGAAATCATGCATACACTAGACATCATATAGATATGAAGCTCAACAATGTCGTCTCGACAAAGCTTAGGATAGAATCATGCTTAGACTAAACATCACGTGAAGTGAAGCCTAATGACAACATACCTCTCAATTATAATTCATGTATGTGAGAAGCTTTACTACGACACATACCACAAGGTCAAAGAATAGGAGGAGACTTTGCTCCAAAATCATGTGGTAAGGTTACTTTAGAATTATCACTTCATCATAATCAATATAAGAGCCTTGCCCAAAACTTTATCATGCTTGAACTCATACAATTTATTTGAAAACATCATAATTTGGGAGATTTCCTCCAAAGCGAAGTAAAATCCAATTCACGAAAATAATCATTCACCTTGACATTAGGCACTACCCAAGGCGCATCATACTTAGGTCTATTTAATCCTCTTTGAAAACATTATCAAAAATCATGGGTAAGGTTGGGAACATGCTTTTCATGATCTACTCCATCATCATCACATACTATGAACTACCCACACATGGACGTTTTAGATTCAATTTTCGAAAAAACAATTTTATAAAATAAATTACTATACAATGTTTGTCCAGATAGTAAATCACCAATAACAACTCAATTTAATCACTTTTCTATGGTAGAAATGTAAGAATCATTCAATTAAATAAAGACCCATACTTGATCATCACAAACCAAACACAAATTGATAGGGAATGGGCATGGGTGTGGAAGAAGCACCCTCATGGCCTTCGTACCTGAGAATGAAGAATCTAACTCTTCCTAATTGCCGAAATTTGAGATTTCCCTTGAAAACCTTGAAATTCTCCTCAATTTCTTCCCTTCAACCTTGCATGCATGAAGAAAATGGCCTAAGATGGGGTTTTCTCTCCTTGAAACCCTCTATTACGAGCTTAAAATTATGTAGTATATGCCTTTAGAACTATGAATTACGGAAAGGCCCTTCTGAAATGTCGCTTTTTTGTGAAAATAACTATCGGGGGGTCCTAACGGACGACACAGCTTGACTCGTTACTAGGACACACGATCTGGTTGGTTCACCGTCAAGTACACTTTCTCATCATTCATGAAAACACAAGCGGCTTGGCCAGGCGCACCTAACGGTCGTTAGGATTGGCGACATTCCCGTTAGAAATGTGTCACATCCAAACACTGGATAAACTCACCATCTTTCTCTAGGACCTCCCCACGACTAACATGACGACTCATGGTGGCCGACCACGAGTAGTTACATCTTCCGTGAGGACCTCAGTACTGTCATCCCGAGGCCTTCGCCACGGTCACCTGAGTACTCGTTCGGCCTCTTCATGAATCGTTAAGTGACCCGTGCAAATTTGTTGCAACATTTCCGAGTTTTTCTTCCGATTCTCTTTTGGGTCAGATTCTTGAATTCTCGAGTTTATAACAATATCTCCCTTTGGGAACATTCGTTCGAATGTTAGAAACAAGTAAGAAAACCAAGAAGGAAATGAAAAATCACTTTGTATATACATATATGCTAATCATTGACATTCAAGCGGCAGCGGAAGGACTACCCGCGAGGAGAACACGCAGCAAAACTAAATTCCAGACATCAGCTTCACATTTATCATAACATAATTCGAACTTGTGCACATGAGCGAACATGGAAACCGATTAGAGACATAGGGAAAAAACTGATACCTTAGGTCGGGCGAGGCAGTAGAGAACAAATGTGGGTATCTAGCCATCATGTCCGCTTAAGAGCTCCCACGCGGCTCCTTCCAACGTGGCCAGTTCCTCCATAAAACCTTAATTGAAGCTGCCTCTCTGTTCTCGGCCTTGAGCTTGTCGAGTCTAACAGCCATCTTTGGAAACACCAAGGTTGGATCATCAAGAACTTTTTCAAAGAGATACATGGAACCACGAGATAGGCCGGAAGCCAATTCTTAAAGCGAGTCCAACTCATACGCCACCCTTACCAACTCTTAGCACCACCCGGTAGGGACAACATAGGGGGTGAGTTTACCTTTCTTTCGAACCGCATGACTCCCTTCATGTGAGATACCTTTAGAAACACCCGGTGTTTTGCCCCGCAAGTGTACGGGTCGTACAAGTAATATAGCGGCCCTTTTTAAGAGAGTGGATGTGAACCCACACGGGGAAATTTGGACAAATTGACTAACTATCAAGTTTAAGTGTGATATTAAATACCGCAAGTGTTGATTATAGAAGTTTTTCGGTAGAGTTAATTAAGTCTAAATATGTCAACGAAATACTCTGTATTAATTCAAGGAGAAAACATAGGATTAAATTTGGATAATCATGCGATACTACGTTTTGCAATGGGTTAAGTATGAAACCTATCAATTTCGTCTCACATAATTAGAATTGCATGTTCATGGCCTTGCGAACCTCTAAACACGACAAACTAGCCTCAACTTTGCTACATTGTGAACGAGGATGCTACTTCTAGTTCGTGGGAAATTAACTACGTGGATGTGGTTTATGAGGTTATGCCATTGATGAGGGTACTTTATTTACCTCAACCCATTTAACCAAACTTAGCTTCCCCAACTACTTCTTGAGTGGTGATTCTTTGACAAATCTAAGCAGTTTCTTTCTCTCTTCTAGTTTTATCAACCAAACATGTATTAGGTATATTTCCTATCCTAACCACAAAAATCTTATCAAAAGACAAGAACTTGCTTCTTACGTATTACTTATTTCTTCCCTAGGTTTTCTTTCTCAAGCATTTGCCTAAGTTTAACGTGTGTTTTCATGGTGATCGTCCCTTAAAGCAGCCAATAATTAAGATTGCAAGACAAAACAACAATCAATAACTTAAAGCCAAAACAAAATCACAAAATCTGAGTATATCTTGTGGCTTCAACCCTAGAGGAAGGGTTCTAGCCACGCATGTTGTCATTACAAGAAAACATTGTTAAAGTAACATACTTACAAGAATTGGTAGAGGAGAAGGTAAATTGATGAACCCTAGGTGCAGGTTCTCCCACTTCTCCCTTCACTCCTAGGTGGTTTTGAATAAAAATCATGACAAAATGATTTTAGGAGCTGAGGACTATTTATAGTAAATGTGGTGTGCATAATTATACTGTCATGGAATGGCTCAGGTGTCACCCAGTGTATCATGGCTCTTGCCTCATTGATACGGAGGCAACGCGAAGCACCTTGGATACTCACCAAGAAATCGTCCCTAGGCAGCCCCTTGCCGCACGCGTGTCACGCGCTTGGGCACTAGGTGGCCTTGGTCGCATCACACACTGTAGTGGCACGTTGCCCATGGCGTAGGTGGGCTGTTTCACATAGCACACTTTGCCGTGGCACGTTGCAAGCAGCGGTGAGGCTGTTCGCGCATCTTCCTTTCCGGCGTTTGCGTTTAATTCCGATTCCAAGCCTCCACTTCACCATCTCATGGATAGTCCCTCAAATTCATTTAAACTACAAAAAACAGAACTAATCATGTTGGTTAGTACATATATTAACATTTATATAAAAATCACATGAAAATGTATATAATGAATTAGAATTAAACAAGACTAAATTAAGTTATAAAGCATCCCTTTCGGGCATGCTATTTTGCCAGAATCACAACCCCACACTTAAGGTCTTGTTCGTCCTCGAACAAACCTTTTACATCTCATGCACATGAAGACACATATAACTAATTTAGCAAGATAATTGACTAGCGCTATTATTTGTGTAAGATAGCAAACTAAAAATAGAGCATGCACGATTTAATCATTGAAATGAAATACAACTATGTTAAGACTTCCTAATCTCAAGAATCGACTCTCAATCTTAGAAAACTCATGCAAATCAACTGATCAAGAAATCCAACATGAATTATATCCTTCATTCAACATGTGCCCTCACAACAGAGTTACCCATTTCACATACGCGGGAAAATTTTTAAATCACAACATGTATGAGTAAATGAATAAATTGCAGCTCACTCTCACAAAGAATTCACATGCATCATGTAATGACCCATATGCTTGCCCTTAGTGTTTTACTACACTAGTTTAAGGATGTATGAACGTAAGATGAAGTAGGACTTTTTAGGTTCTAGTGTAGCTAAGGGACGGGTAGGCTACTATTATGGCCGATAATAGTGACTATCGCCCTAAGCTTTTAATATATCACGCCCTCATTACGAACTTCCCTTCTCTTACTTAACCTTTATCTTTTCGGCTTTCCTTTTCCTCTTTTGTTTCCCATTTCTTTAGGCACTCTTAGCTTATTAGTAAGGAGTTCTATAAGTAACTTTTAATTAATTTATTTTCTTACTCCCTACTAATACGCAATCATTTTCAAGCAAGTGCACCCTTGACCTTTCTCAACTCGTACAAGCTGCTACTTTTCCTTCTTTTTCATTCTTCGCACTCCTTTCCTCTTTCGGATTTTTCCCTTAAGCGCTTAGGAGTTTTGGATCAAATTCAAGGCTAATGAAAGCAAAAGGATTACGCTTATGTTGTAGCTATCAAGAATAGGCTTAAGGCTCGATGAGGTTAGCTAGGATTAGATATTCAAGGTAGGTAAAGTGAGGATAACATTTAGGTTCATTCAAAGAAATGCCTAAATCATCTCCTACAATTCACATCCTTCATTTACATTTTATATACACGGACAAGTTTTAGACACTCCACAAATCGCACGAGAATACTCAAAAAACCTTCCACTCGCTGCGCATTACTAAATTCAAGACATTGACCAGACTCTTAACCCGATAATCACAAGAATTGAGAATTAAGCTTTAATCACATTGAGTCAAATTCAAAGGCCTAGTGTCTCACACAAAGTTATACGCTTGCATGCTTCAACACTTGAACATACTTGCATGCTACAATCATTTATAGCACGCAACAAGAATATCAAGCCATCCATTAGCTACGGGTTCAAAAGCCAAAACCTATTGACTAATATTTCCTCAAGGCGGTGGGCTCCATCCCATCATCGAGCTTGAGTCCTAACTATGACTAAAAACATATATACAGACAAAGAGAAATTTTTATTCTTCGGTTCAAAAGACCCCACATCGGAAAAAAGTAGAAAAGAAAAACCAACGGGTTATGAAGTCTGCTTGACTCACAAAAGATTTTCAAAATTCTTCAAATATTTCTCTCACAAGTATTACATTCACAATAAATCGTTAAGCACAAAATTATTACATTCACCAAAAATCGTTAAACCATGATTTTTTTGAAATTCTCCCTCTTCCCAGCATAGGGTCATACATGTCCTCATAGCATCATTAAAATTAAAGGATGAGAAATACTCCCTTGAGCCTCATGTAGCTAAGAGCATGCTTTTCTTCAAGTTTTCTACATGGGTGGTGTTTGACCGCACACTTCTTCTCTTCCATACTTTAGTTTCCTCCTCCACGGGTACTCGAGACTTCCCTTCCACTCTGTGCTTAACTTTCCACAAAAAGACAAACACAATGAAAATAACAAAAATCACACCCAAAAACCATAATTTGTACCCTGTGGGTTGCCTTAGGTTGCCTCCCAACGGCGCGCCTTATTTTACGTCGCGACACGACGTGGGTATTGTCCTTTTCAGACATTCATGCACGGGTTCCAGGATTAGAACCATCTCCTTTTCTTTTGATTTTTATAGGAAGCTTGACCTCACTATGTTCCTCTCCTCCTCCAACTTCTTCACACTCTGAAGCCCGCTGTCGATTCGAGTGAACACTTGTCAAACCTTTGGCCATGAACACATGCAGGATCACCACCCCACACTCATCCTACGACAACGCACTAACGACAAAGGTTTTACGTAGCGGGTGTGTGGATGGGTTGATTTCTTGGCATACTTTGAGGTTCTTCATCATCCTCGACCCTCATTTTGGGGTCCTGCTCTCAAGTCAATCACCGCTCCTCAGGTGGCAAGAATGGCCGTCCCAAGATTAAGTGTACCTAGTCATCAACCTGAAAATCTAAGATAATAAAATCATCAGGTATAATAGACTTACCTACTTTGATGAGAAGGTCCTCTATTATTCCATCGGGCGTCACTCGCGACTTATCTTCGATTCTGACATCAACCTTGTTGGCCTCGATTTTGATCGAGGTGTTGAATAAAGATAGGGGCATTAGATTAAGCTGCGCCCCTAAATCACCTGGCTTCATTAGCACCTCGGCTTACAGTGCTGTGGAGGGTTAAAAAGCTCCTAGGTCTTTGAGCTTTCGGTATCTTGCTCAATACCCGGTGACTACACTCTCGAGTTAGTGCTATAGTACGGAAATCCACAAATCTAGCTTTGTTCGCCATCCGTCCTTCAAGTATTTAGCATCTTTGGGGCATTCCACATAAAACATCAATAGAGGCAAATTTATGTGAAGTTGCTGAAACTCTCAAAGAACTTTTTGTAACATTCCTCCTCCTTGCTCTTTCGAATTTATGAGGGAATGGTGGTAGTGGTATTTGTCTTTGAATCTGATGAATGTGTGCATTTATTGCTGACCTCGATTTTCTCCTTGTGGTGGATGGTCTTTGGTCTTACCAACTTCGGTTGCACCTCCTTTCTTTTTCTACGGTATTTGCATCGAGGTAATTACTTGCCGCTTCTCGAATTGATGGCATTATTTCTTTGGGGGTTAGGATGCCACGTGTCACTTGGTAATCCCCTGCGATCTCATGTTTAGTAATTTGCTATCTGGCCCATTTGTTTTTCAAGATTGCGGGTGGCCACTTGCTGATTCTTTAAATCTGTTTTGCCATCCTCGCACGATTTTACGCAAGCGGAGTGCAGGTCTCCATGTTTTTACGTAATGTTTCATCAATGTTGCTTCTCACTTGACCATCATTTTGCCTATTACGCCTCTTTTGTTGTTGTTGAGGTTGCTGATAACTCTACTTTTGGTTTCCACCCAAGAAAATTCGGGTGGCTTTGCCAATTTCTATTGTAGTTTGTTTATATTACGATTGTTCCTATTTGCACATTTCCAACAAATTGGCCGGATTGACTCCAAAAAGATTACATTGTTCCCATTATTACCACAAATTTCACACACCAACTTGGAGCTTGTTGAACTTGTTAACACAGCCACATTGTTGGTTCATGCTTAGTTTATTGAAAAGGGCGAGTTATCATCTGATCTTTGGAATGAAGCTAAGCTGCGCCGCCAAGGCATTCATCCCGTCTACCTCTAGCAACCACGATCTCTTTCCTTCTCCAGGAGGCTTGCCCGCGATGTAGAGTCTAGTAATAATTTCGTGTGTGGGTCTAGACTTTCTCTACAAAGGTATGAGCGGCACTTCATTTGATTGTTTGGTGATGGGGACGATCTCTAAATAATGACTTGAACCTTTCCAAGCAAAATATAAATTCTCGTAAACACGCTTGAAACTCGATATTTTCACTTCTCAACTTTGCGGTTTTACTTTGAAGGAAAGAATGCATTAAGGAATTTCTTAGCCCCAAATCATTCCACGAGATTGTAGGTTGGCGATCGGCCTTCAACCACTTTTGCCTCTCCCAACAATGAAAATGGGAAGAGGGTAGAGTCGGACATAATCGTGGACACGCCGGTGGGACAAACGTGTCACTAATCTCAGAAAGTTACGCAAGTGTTTCTGCGGGTCATGTGCCATCCAGTGAACTGACCACTAGAATGTAAAAGATGCACCGTGTTCTTCTTCAATTCAAAATTCCCTCAGTTTCAGGTTACGGATACTAGGTTACGTTAGTAGCTAGTGGGATTGCCACTTCACGAGGGCGATTACATTTGCATGCTACTTCCGGTATGACAACTATGCTTGCCCTGCGGGTGGTTGTTGTTATACCCTTTTCTTGAAGTCTCTTCAGCTTTGGTCTAGAGCTACTCTCCTTCGCAAATGGATTTAAGCGTTCAAGTTCAAGCAAGGGTTCCACAGGCTCTCTATTCTTAGCCATTTTCTGACAAGACAACCTGTCACCTACAATAAGTCAAACTAAGACCAAGTTTCTCAATACATAAGGAAATTCAAAATAACACAAAAATAGATAAATTATCAAAACTTCAAGGTCCCAGAGCAACGGCGCCGAGAAGCTGTTGTCGCCCCGCCAAGTGTACGGGTCGTGCAAGTAATATAGTGAAGCTACTTTTTAAGGCTAGGATGTCGAACCATAGGAGATTTGGACAAAGTCGGTTAACTATCAAGTTTAAGTGTGATATTAAATACGCAAGTGTTGATTATATAAGTTTGGTAGAGTTAATTAAGTCTAACTATGGTCGAGGAAATACTACGAATTAATTCAAGGAGCAATATAGAGTTAAAGCCGGATAATCATGCGATACTACGATTTGCAATGGTTTAAGTATTAAACTATCAATTGTCGTCTCACATAATTAGAATTGCATGTTCATGGTCTTCCGAACCTCAAAACATGACAAACTAGCCTCACTACTACATTGTGAGCGAGGATGCTACTTCTAGTTCGTGGGCAATTAACTACGTGGATGTGGTTTATGGGGTTATGCCATTGATGAGGGTACTTTCGTACCTCAAACCATTTAACCAAACATAGCTTCACAACTACTTCTTCGAGTAGTGGAGTGAAAAATCTAAGCCGGTGTCTTTCTCTCTTCCCATTTTATCAACCAAACAAGGTATTAGGTATATTTCTATCCTAACCACAAAATCTTATCAAAATACAAGAACTTGCTTCTTACATTCTTATGTTCTTCCCTAGGTTTTCTTTCTCGCTTGTTTTTTTAAGTTTAGCATGTGTTTTCATGGTGTTCAATCATAAAATAATAAATAATTAAGAATCGAACAAAACAATAATCAATAACTTAAACCAAAACAAAATCGCAAAATTACAATCATATCTTGTGGCTTCAACCTAGAGGAAGGGTTCTTGACTTCATGTTCATAAAATTACAAGAAAACATTGTTAAAAGTAACATACTTACAAGAATTGGTAGGAGAAGTTGAAATTGATGAACCCTAGGTGAGTTCTCCACTTCTCCTTCACTCGTAGGTGGTTTTCAGAATAAAATCGTGACAAAATGATTTTAGAGCTAGAGACCTATTTATAGTAATTGTGAATTGTGCAAAATTATGCACAATCGTGGAATGGCTCGGAGTGTCACGGAGTGTATCACGAACCTTTGCCTCCACATGACACGGAGGCAACGGAAGCACCTTTGGAAACTCAACAAAAATCATCCCTAGGCGGCCCCTTTCCACGTTATGGGCGGTGTGTCACGGCGCAGGCGGCGCGCTAGGTGGCCTTGGTCGCGACACACTGCGCGTGGCGAGTTGCCAACCTTGAGTGAAATTTTCGCTCATCTTCCTTGCCGGCGTTAGCGTTTTAATTCCGATTCAAGACTCCACTTCACCAACTCATGGATTAGTTCCTCAAATTCATTTAAACCTACAAAAACAAGAACTAATCATGTTGGTTAGTACATATCTTCACATTTATATAAAATCACATGAAAATGTATATAATTAATTAGATAAAAAAGACTAAACTAAGTTATAAAGCATCACTCGGGCATGATATTTTGCCGAGATCACTTGATCGTTAACATCAAAGTCCAATTCTCTTCTTCTCACATCGGCATATGATTTCGGCGACTACGAGCGGTTTCAACCCGAGTCAACTTATCAATTGAACCTTCACCATCGCCTCATAAACGGAATGTGGTCGTACCACAGTTGTCTCACCAACCTCGAACCATCCGATGGGAGATCTACACCTTCGCCTATAGAGTGCCTTGACCGATGCCATCTAGATACTAGAGTGGTAATTGTTATTATAAGAAGCTCGATCAAGGGAAAATTATCATCCCAACTACCTTTGAAATACATAACACGAGGCCCTCAACATATCCTCAAAATTAGAATGGTTCGTTCTACTTGGCCGTCCATGTCACGGGATGAAAAGTTTGACAGCAGCAACCTGAGTTCCGAGCCCTTGTTGGAAACAAACGCAAAAATTGAGAAGTAAAATGAGTACCTCGGTCGAAATAATAGACGGGCACTCCATCAGAAGCCAAACCAACTCCAGGAATATACAACTTAGCATAATCGTCTGCCCCAGATCCGTGGTGCTTGACCGGTAGAAAGTGTGCGGCCTTGGTCCTTTGTGCACCACAACCCCAATGCGGGTTGTATTGCCGGCGAGTAAGAGGTAGACCTATAATGAAGTCCATGCGATTTCTTCTTACATACGAAGTGGGAATGGCTATATCTGAGAAGTACACTCCCGGGTCTTTGATGCTTGGTTTTTTACTTCTTGACGGTTGGACATTTTTGCTACAAACTCCATAATATCCCTTTTCATACCATCCCACCAATAGATCCCTCTCAAATCTCGATACATTTTCGTGGATCTGGATGAATAGAATATACGGTACCATGTGCCTCATGGAATATTTGAACTATCAAATTATCAATGTCCAGAGTGTAGTCGACCCTAGTATCGTAGCACACCATCTCCCCCTTGGGAGAAAACCTCTACCTTATGACTCCGCCTTTTGCCTCCTTCGGTTTCCTCAATATTGGATCGTCATCTTGCTGGATTTAACATCGTTTGCAAAGGACGATTCGACCCATTATGCACAAGCAACACGCCATCGGTCGAATCGATCAATCTAACTCCCACCCTACAAGTAGGTGAACATCTTTCACCAACTCCTTCTTTCCCTCATCCACATGGGATACACTCTCAATAGAGAGTCTACTAAGCGCATCCGCAATCACATTAGCTTTGCCCGGGTGGTAAACGACACTCATGTCATAATCCTTAAGTAACTCCAACCATTTCCTTTGCTGAAGATTGGGATCCTTTTGTGTGAACACATATTGCAAGCTCTTGTGGTCAGTAAATCCTTCCATGGAGCCCATATAAGTAATGCCGCCATATCTTCAATGCGGAACACCACTTTACCAGCCAATTCAAGATCATGGGTCGGGTAATTCTTTTCATGCACCATCAGGCACATCTGAAGGCATAAGCTATTACCCTCCAACGGCCGCATCGGCACACACCGCGTCCAAGCTACGGAAGGCATAACATACACAAAAAAATCATCGTACCCTCGGGTAAAAGGTCAGCAACGAGTCTTGATAAGTCGAGCCTTCAACTCTTGGAAGCTTTTCTTGGAAGCCTCTGACCACTGGGACTTCACATCTACAAGTCAACTTAGTCAAACGTGCTGTGAATGAGAAACTATCCACAAACCTCCAGAATAGTAGCCATCTAATCCAAAGAAACTCCAAATATCCAAGGGATTCACCGGTCTGGGCCAATCTTCACCGCCTCAATTTTGCGAGTCTACTTTTATACCTTCGCTAGACACCACAAGGCCCAAGGAATGCCCGCAGTGCAGCAAAACTCAAGCTTGGCGAACATTTCATACAATTGGTTGTCCTTGAGCGTGAAGCACTACTCTACCAGTGAGAGGCATTCTCCTCCCTCTCTCCCAGATAGTATACCGCGATGTCATCAATGAACAAGATCAGGAACATATTCAAATATGGCTTGAACACCACATTCATCAAGTCCATAAAAACTGCGGGAGCATTCATTAGTCCAAAAGACATAACTACAAACTCGTAATGACCGTATAATTTCTGAATGCCATGCTTGAGATATCACTCTTAGAACTACGAGTGATGATACCCGGATCTACGAGATCAATTTTTAAGAAACACTTTGCACCACAGAAGTGATAGAATAAATCATCGATCCACGGGTAAGGGATACCCTATTCTTAGCGCGGCTTTGTTCCAGCTGTCAATAATCAATGCACATACGAAGGGAACCATCTTTCTTCGGAACAAATAGCACTAGTGCACCCCATGGGGGCAGCTCAGTCTAATGAAACCCTTATCTAGAAAATCCTTTATTGATCCTTCAACTCTTTTAGCTAAATTTTGAGCCATCCTCTAGAGGTGGAATAGATATAGGTTGTGTATCGGGAAGGAGGTCAATGCCAAAATCAATCTCCAGCTCGGGAGGGCACGACAAATCATAGGGAAAGACATTTGGATACTCACGTACAGCGCAGCGGCCCCGGATAGTCGGTGTTTGAGACTCAACGTCCTTAACCCTAACTAGATGATACATTCAACTCTTAGAAATCATCTTCTTGTGAGGTAGGAAACAAATCGACCTACG
Organism: Datura stramonium; assembly: GCA_018107945.1. Classification (NCBI taxonomy): domain Eukaryota; kingdom Viridiplantae; phylum Streptophyta; class Magnoliopsida; order Solanales; family Solanaceae; genus Datura; species Datura stramonium. Next base: position 537,087 of record JACEIK010000097.1, on the reverse strand, counting down.
AGGCACAATGAACTACTGCCATTCTAAAGGCGGCTCACTGAAATCCACGAACTCTATTGATCGGGTCCTGCAATTAATGGTAGCATAACAAACATACAACCAATCCATGCCGAGAATAACATCAAAATCGGTCATGACTAACTCTATCCAGATCTTTCTGTTGAGATGACCTTATGGAGAACAAGACCGGGCAATCTCTATGCAGATCTAGGGCATAGTAAGTGCCTACTAGAATAGAAATCGAGAAGGATTCTAATAAAACATCGGGACTGACTCCGTAGCTACTGGCTACATAGGTTTCACAAAGGACAAAGGTGACCTAGATCTAACTATGCATAAACATCAAAATGGAAAACTCATAACATACCAATAACCACGTCGGGAGACCTCCTGCTCTTGAAGTGATCTTTGGGGCATAGAATGTTGTTCTAGCGGCGCCTTGATTCACTTGTTGATACCCCACGATGTCGCGAAGCGGCTGAGGTGGTCTTTGTTGAGCCCAGAAAGGCGTACCCGACCCCCAATCTTATCATCTCGCATCTGGACAATCTTTAAGCATGTGTCGGGTTTCCCGCACCCAAAACCTTTTAGAACCTACCAAACCTTGCTTGTATGCCTCGGCCACATCTACTACAAAGTAAAACACCCAAATCTGCGGGCATGCTTCTCGACCCCTCGAGCTGATCCTCGCCCTCTCGATCAGCCACAGGTCGGATACTTCCTCAAAGGATGGCAGAATTTGGGCGGATGATCTCACACAGTGGGTCTCTGGCTGACGGTGCCCGCGCGGAACCTCTGGCTGGGAGAATCTATGTTCCTCGGTCCACGGCCCTGTAGCCTCTCTCTCTCTCTCTCTCTCGAATGGGCCGCCTCCATCTGCTTGGGCATACAAAACCATCCGAGGGAAGTCCATATCCCTAATGAAGCATAGAAATCTTGCATTCCTTATCCAAGTAGCTTTGCATTATCCCTCTCTCGCAGAAACTGCTCACTCGCGCCCTCCAGATCCAACCACTAACTCGGGAGCATACTTCGATAGGCGGGTGACGGGAACTAAAGGGAATACTCTAAATCTTGTCATCACTCCCTTGCTTGATTTAGAACTCGGCGCCTTTAGCTCCCTCATCTTCCGAGGGAAGAACCAGTCAAAGAATGCAACGTGAAACTCTTCCCAAGTGGCCAGAACCTGCTTCCAACAACTATGTTGTCCTTCCATTAACAGACCATATATGCACAACCCCCTTCAGCTAGTAGAGGAGGCCAACTCTGCGCACTCTTCTTGCTCACCCCATAACACAGGTGATCTTGATGATCCCGATCAATGAATTCATGCGGGTCCTCACCTACCTTGGACCCAATTACTTGGCGGGTTCATCCTCCAAGAAGTCCTTGCCTCAAGCCACATTGTGTTGCCATTACATGGAACATGTGCAAAAAGTCCTACATTATTTTAGTGGTCCAAGGCACGTATAGCTTATCTTTGGATAGTGGACCGGAACTCGGCATGAGAGGCTAGCTCGGTGCACAGAGGCTCCTGACCCAGTGGGACTTGCGTGCCCACAAAACATGCCATCCTTATAGCCTTACCCTCTCCATTTCTCCTCCCATTTATCCTCTCCCATTTATCCTTCGAGGAGCCATGATTATGCAATCGCGAATAGCATGAATTATAAGGGTAGAAAGACTCTTCATCGCATGATATAGATCATGAAAGATGGAAACATTTCCTAGAATGTTTCGTAGCCTCCTTGTCATAAGTTTGGCGCGCTTCACACCCATGAAAAAGACTCTACTTTACGCTGCTTTTCGACTCACAAGGGCACTTCCAACGTATGGAAATGATACTAAGTTTGTCACAACCTGAGAGTAGACCCGGATCGTAGAAAAGGGACAAGGGACCCCGAGAGACCCCAAGTCAACCCATGGCATAAGCATTCACTAACTTATTCAATAAACATAAAGGAAACATAAATATAAACTAAACGGAAGACTAAAATAACATAACAACAGAATGATCATCTGAAGATGAATACATGTCTAAGTCTGATAAGCCTCTAATATGGACGAGCTGATGGGACAACACCCCCAACTAGCTCAGAAATACAGAAACTAAAAATACACTCAATATAACTGAAAGTGTAGTCCTCGAAAGATGAGGACTCACCTAAACAAGAAGGTGCTAACTCTGATAAGAGGCTACGAACGGGGTTGAACCTGAGAAACCGATCCTGCATCGGGAAATGATGCAGCATAGAAAGTATGCGGTCAATAAGTGGAATGTACAGAGTATGCAAGATAAGTAAAGCCGCTTTAGCAATCATAGTAATTTAAAACAAGTCATACATGTACGATAGCCTCTAAAGGTAAGAAAAGATCACAAGCATTCATTATGAAATCATTCTTATTTATACGTGGTCATGCATGGCTTCAAAACATCATGACTAAATCGAATGACTCAAAGCTAAATCATAATTTTTATATCAAAAGCTAAACAATGAGTCAAACCTTCCTTTTCAAACATGCATGCAGAATATAATCATCATGAGTAATGGATATGCAACTCGAATGATAGAGACAGTGGGAGACTCGTCGCTTAACCGACATACCACGATAGAACTTACGTGGTCCCGACTATTACACTCAAATGGGCAGAGTCGTCCAAAACCTTTCCAGGGCTAGGGATGCTCCGATAATATTGTATTCAAGCTGAAAGGGGCCAATTGGGACGGGGATAGCTCACAAGGGAGGTCCCAAAAATATAATAAAATCTACCTACATTTGCGCGTAGTTCTGGGGCATAGGGTAGTCGACCTTTAGCCTGCTGGGTGCTAGACTCTTCTCCCAAAACATGCAATACTCTACATCGTATAAATATGAAGCTCAACATCGTCTGGTGCCGAAGATCAACATGAAATCATGCATAAACTCAACATCCTATGGAACAAAGCTCAACATTGTCTATTGATAAAGCTCATTATGAAATCATGCATACACTAGACATCATATACATATGAAGCTCAACAATGTCATCTCGACAAAGCTTAGGATAGAATCATGCTTAGACTCAATATCACGTGAAAGTGAAGCTTAATGACAACATACATCTCAATTATTGATTCATGCATATGAGAAGCTTTACTACGACACATACCACAAGCTCAAAGAATAGGAGGAGACTTTACTCCAAAATCATGTGGTAACCCTACTTAGAAATATCACCTCATAATCATCAATATAAGGGCCTTGACCAAAACATAATCATGCTTGAACTCATACAATTTATTTGAAAACATAGTAATTTTGGAGATTCCTCCAAAACAATGTAATAAAGTCAATTCACGAAAATTATCATTCACACTCAACAATGGGCACTACCCAAAGCTTCATCATACTTAGGTCTATTTAATCCTCTTTGAAAACATTATGAAAAATCATGGGTAAGGTTGGAAATATGCTTTTCATCATCTACTCAATCATCATCACATTCTATTAGGAACTACCAACACATGGACATTATAGATTCAATTTTCGGAAAACAATTTTATAAAAGAAATTAAGATAGAATCCTTCCAAGCTCAGTTAATCACCAATAACAACTAAATTTAATCATACCTATGAGTAGAAATGTAAGAATCATGCAATTATATGAAGACCCATACTTGATCACCACAAACCAATCACAAATTGATAGGGAATGGGCATGGGTGTGGAAGAAACCACCAACTCATAGCCTTACATACCTGGAAATGAAGAATCCTAACTCTTCCTAATTGCACAGCTGAGATTTCCCTTGAAAACCTTCAAACTCTCCTCAATTTCTTCCCTTCAAACCTTCAACCTTACATGCATGAAGAAAATGGCCTAAGATGAGTTTTTCTTAGCTTAATACACTCTATTACGAGCTTAAAGCGATGTAGTATAGGCCCTTAGAACTTAGAAGTTATGGAAAATCCCTTACTAAAATTGCTGAAAATAACTGTCAGGGGGTCCTAACGGACGACCTGACGACTCGTTACTCGGGCACACGGTCCGTTGGTTCACCTGTGAAGTACACTTCCTCGTCATTCATGAAAACTCAACTGGCTTGGTAATGGCCCACCTAATGGGTCGTTAGGACTGATGACGACTCGTTAGGTTTCATTCGTCAAGTACACTGGATAAGCTTCAACATCTTTCTCTAAGACCTCCCCACGCCTGACATGATGACTTGTGGTGACTGACCACGAGTCGTTACATCTCTCGAGAGAACCTCGAGTCCTCCAATATCCTAGGCCTTCCCCACGAGTCACCTGACGACTCGTTTGGCCTCTTCACAAGTCGTTAATTTACCTGTTCTACAAATACTACAACTTTTTCCAGTTTTTCTTTTGATTCACTTCTAGGTCCGATTCTTGAATTCTCGGGGTATAACACACGTTGGTACTCCCATCTTCGATCAAGCATCGTGTGAGTAATATTTCCCACTAAATTGTGAATGTCATTGCATTTAACCAAGAAATTTGATGACCCATGTTTTGAATGAAATTGATGTTTTTACAAGTAATGTTGTACTTGTGTCGATCTTTGCCTCATGATGAAAATGAACCCTTGGAAGGATAAACAAATGAATTGTGATTGAATTTACATTGGGTTTGTGTGAGAAATTATGTCATGTGTTTGCATAAATTGAATAATAGGAAGTAGATGAAGATTAATTAATGGGTGAACTGAAACTATTGAGAATGAGCTACATCACGAGTCGTTGGATCACCAAACGACTCATTGTGTAGCTCGTCCTGAGTTGAAAAATTAAATCACTAAGGTAGTGTACCTAATGACTTACCTAACCACTCATTGGGACTAGTCGTCAAGTACACTAGCCCAACATGAAGGAAGTCTAGTTTGTGACAACGAGCGACCTCACAAGTCATTACCAGTGGCAATGACTCATTTAGTCACTCGTCAGGTCCACCAAACAACAGTTTAAAAAATGTTTTTGTTTCATCTTATTTTATATACTAACAATGTTTCCACAGGTACAATCACTACAAGAGGTACACCGAAGCAAGGCCTAGCAAAGAAACAAACACCTGAGCGCAGTCAACCATCATACGCAGACTGCGTGATGAGCCGTCCTCCGCCGAAGAGTTAAGTGGATTTGAGGAGGATTATGACATATCAGAGGAGCAGTTAGTAAGGAGATCAACCACGGCTAGGGCTCAACAAACTTAAAATCTGACAGCCCTGGTCGATGCTCCCACTCCACTGGCGAGGGATCCGCTCAACCGCACTAATGATAATGCCAGGGATGCAGCTGCACTTGCTCCCGAGGGCCCCACAACTTGGCAAAACATAGAGGTAGCTGACAAGTCACATGCTCAGCGAGGGGACTCTGATGATGAACTGACTGATACCTCGAACACATCAAATGAGCTACCAAGGATCATGCAGAGATAGTGTGTTCATGGTATGAGGGCCGTATATAACAGAGATATTTCTCCTAATGAGAACGGAAATCCGAAGAGGAGCATATACAAGGAGTCGAGGTTGTTCACTATAGGGATGAAAGACCTTCTAGAGCTACAAGCTGTATTCGACAAGTATAGGTTCGGGTCGTTGAGCGAGCCATCAAGTAGCTACAACACATTCTTAGTTAGCGAGTTCTATGCAGCCTATGCGGCCATATTGCAGAGTTGGCATTAGGGGGACAGGATTGGGAAAAGAGGCCTGCCTTGATGCAGGTGTTGGTCCGAGAGAATCCAGTAGACATATCTGAGAGGAAAATCTATAGGATGTTGTATGAGCCAGATTATCATGCTCCAATGAACACGGTTGAGTTCGAGCATACACTATATGAGTTAAAGAAAGTCAGGACCAAAAAGATAAATAGCTTGGAGCGCATCAAACAATATACTTGGCTGTCTCAGATCATTGCTACAAGAGGTCCGCTGGTTGAATGGCTGCACGACATAGAGTCTTAGATAAAGAAGGCCACACTGACCTTTCAGGCTAAATTTTGGTGGTCATTGGTGCGGCACAGGCTGGTACCAACCAACAATGATAACATCCTTTCACCTGATAAAGCAGCATTAGTAGCAAGTATAGTGGAGGGATATGCCATTAATTTCCCGCGGTACATTATTGAGGAGATTAAATAAGGGGCAATCAATAAAGGTACTACAATTCTCTCCCCCTATCTGATTGATAGACTCTGTCAGGATCCAAAGGTGCCGGAGTTGCCATCAGTTGACCAGAGAATAGTGGTCTAGAAGATAACAGATATCAGGTTGATTGCAATGACACGAACCCGGTATCGAGAGCAAGGACTCAGGCAGCTGCATCCACTAGAGCTACCATATTAGTAGAGGCATTTGGTAGTGATATGCAAACTGATGCCATACAGCTCACTTAGTTGGCAGCTGAGCCTATTGAGGGAAGAGAGACAGGTAGCAAGTTTGAGGCTACAGATGCAACGGATACCTCCACACCTGCTGATGTTCTCGAGTCATCATCTACAGCAGCAGCTCCTAGACCAACTGTTGCGCCTTTACGAGCCACTACAGCCGGCCTAGTTACGATTTCACAAGAATTTTTGGTTGATATGGCTAGGTGGCTAGCTAAGGCCAAAAAGAAGCGGGCTTACACGGCTCTACAGGTTAATGTTTTTATGGAGTAGGTAAAGTCATGGGTGTCGAAAGAGTTGGAGGCATTTTCTTGTTCTATGCATGGACGATTGGATGCTTTTTAGAAGAGAATGGTTGAGCGCCTTGCACAGTTATAGGCACCTGAGTTGTCAAAATGGTACTCAAAGCTAGAAGCGCTCAGAGCCGAGGTGCGGGACTTGGCCGCATGACAGGTAGCTGCAGTACCTTCGTCGGTACTTCCTGTGATAGATGATGAGAGTGAAGAAGAGTTACCATCATTTTTTATTTTATCACCGAGGAGCTAGTTGCACATGATAAGGGAAAGAGGCCTCGTGAGGAGGCAAGCTTTGAAGACGATGCTTCTTTGCTCCGTTAGTAAGAACGAGAGCGGAGTGAGATGGAGAGAGCACTGCATGTATCGAGAGAGGAGGATCGACAAAGAGCCGAGACTGACGCAGCGAGAGCTCGTGGAGAAGGAACGAGCTCTGTTGGATCTGAGAATGCACCGGGTCAAACTAGTAATGTTGGAGATAACATTAGAGGCATATCTACACCCTCCACCGACCAGGTAGCTGACACCTAGATTGCACAGGTATGTTCCCTATTTCCCTAGTGTTGTTGAATATATATATGCGTCGAGGACGACACATGCTTTTCTTTATGGGGGTGGGGAGGGATACTTGTACATGCTTGTGCTGAACGTGTCTTACCGGATATCTTTTCCCTCGGGTTTTCCATATCTAGTAGAACTGACATGTTTAGGGTTTTATGTTTTTTGTATTTTGTTGTGTCATTCGGAAGAAAGTTAGGTGAGCTGAAGGAATTCAAGAGCTTAAATTGTTTATTTTTGTTGATTGATAATTTGATACCCCTCCGAAATTTTTATGTATATGTTAATGTTGACGAGTATGACCTTTGTGAATCTTTGCATGGCATTGAAACTGTAAACATGTTTACCATTGTATTGCTATACCTGAACTAGCAGTTAGTAGAAGTGATGATGTTGACCTATTCTATGTGTGAGTGAGGTTTAATAGCTAAATTCGGTTGTGTGTGTCAATCTAGAACTTGTTTGGTCAGTCGTATCAAGATAGAGGATAGGTAACTAGGAAAGGATCATAGACAGTTTTTTATTTATGAGCCACTTTAGCCTTAAAAGACCTAATAAAAGAGAAAAAAAATACCTTAATCCAAATGTATGAGATGAAATCAACCATTCTTTTTGTTTACATCAATTCACCTTCCTGCTTTTATTAAGAATGAACCTGTTTTGTCCCTGGTCCCTCCTTGGACATTGTGAACCTCAACTCAGGAAAATCTCCTAAGTTGAGGGTGGCTATTATAGCGGTGATTAAGAAGAGTCGGGTGTAATGAAAATTGGGTAATGAAAAAAAGGAAATAGCGGGTGCGGTATGCATAATGAAAAGAAAAGAAAAAACTAGAAATTGTTGTCAAAGAGCAAGAAAAGAAAAGAAAAGAAAATAGTGACACCAATGAATGCTTGAATAAAGTGAAACTGCATCCGTAGTTTCAAATAAAAAGAAGAAGCAAGTGAAGGAAAAAGGGGAGAAAATAGGAAAAATGGTGAAAAGTGGAATCAAGAAGTTGTAGTACCAAGGAGGGTTAAGATACTAATTTCATATCAACCATACCCGAACCCGAGCCTACGTTACAAACCTAGAAAGTCCTATAGTGATCCTGGTTACTTGTTTGAAAATCGAGGTATTGAAATAAAAGGCAAGCCTATGGTATTGCATGCACACAGTTCGAATTTCTTTTTGCGAGCGAGTGAATCTTACTTAGTCCCAAGAGAAATTTATCAACATAATCAGATACACATGTGTTAGTATGGGACTTGTTTGAGGTAAGAGTATTTGGTCAACAACATCGTTTGCAAATTGTATGGGTAGGTGTTATAGATTTATGTGCATGGTTACAAGTGATAGTCCCATTCCATGTTTTGATTCCTCTGTATTATGGTTGGGAATTTTGCATATGCATTGTGATTTGAGTTGATACAATCAGGGAGGGGTTAGAAAATTTTGATTTGATGAATGAATGTGATTGCCGTAAGTTCCCTAGAGTTCTTTTGATTGAAGCATCGAAGTAGTTTAGTTTATTTTATTTTGTTTTTTCCTGAGGACATACAAAAGTTCTAAGTTAAGGTAGTTGATGTGCCGTGGTTTTGCGGAACTTTCGACACTTAAAATAAAGAAATTATGCACATTCCAGGTATGTTTATATAGGTATGATGTGTTTTGTGTTTACTGTTGTAGGAAAATATGCTCGAAAGTGAACTGGGAAAATTTATGCTTAAAACAACTGAAAAGATGATTGTCAAGCACTTCACGAGTCGTTGGATAGAAGCATGACTCGTTGCTGAAGTTGTGGGCAACTATTGAGTTTTGAAGAAGCAGAAACAGTGTACCTGATGGGTTGAGGGAACGAATTGTTACATCTAGTAACGAGTCGTGAAGTCAGTCGTGAAGACTGGGAGAGAAATTATTGCCAAAGTGACCAGTGGAGATAACAACAGACTTAATGAGTCATTAGTTGACTAAACGAATCATTGGCATATCACTGGAACCAACCATAAGGTGCAATAAAATTTTGAAGGATTTAGACCACGAGAGGCCTAACGACTCGTTCCCAGGCACAACGAGTTGTTAGGTGACCCATTGCCATAATTGGGTACGATGCTGAGGACGACTATTTTTAGCAAGTCACGACTCGTCAAAGGTCCCAACGAATCATCACCAATCTCGTGGTCACAGATGACTTAGTTTCTAGTTATAGTTATGGAAAGGTTTTCTTAGAACTATAAATATACTGTTTAGGTTTATTTTTGAAGAGAAGTTCTTTATTATTATTTTTCATTTAGGATTTTGGTGTTGTACGATTATTCTTAGGTCAAGAAACAAGGTTTACAATTTTGTTCTTGAATTTGAGGATCAAAAGCAACATTGAAATTTATTCATCAATTTTGGAGTTTTATTCAATTTACTTGATTTTCTTGTACGATAATTTGTAAGTTTCAATTATGATTTATCTTATATATTGTGATTATGATCATACAAGAATTAGTAGCTAAACCAATAACTAGGATTGTGGGAACCAAGATGAATTAACACATAGGTTAAATACTTAGTGATTCTTGAACCGGATTTAATGCATGTATTATTTTTCCCTTCATTTTGATTGATTCTTGACGGTTGCAAACGTTAGGACTTGCCTTATTCTACTTACCAGACCAAGGAGGTAATGAATGGGAAAAGGGATTAACAATGGAGATTTGAGGCTATCAACCCTCATCTAATAGCTTGAACTTGTCTAGGGATAGCTAATCTGGTATTCAGGGTAAGGGTCAATTAAAACTACACTTGTATACGGACCAAGTAGCATGGTGATACTCATCTAGATAGGAGACCAACCATTTAGGTGAACCTAACTTACTGATATTGTATGTTGAACATCAGAATAGATCACTGGTGTATAAGCCTTGTGGTTATGAAGTCTTGGGGAACACAATTCTAGTCAAGTCATTATTAAGTACAAATCGAATTTGATCTAAGAATTCAGTAGTTTTACTTTTTTTATTACTCTATTTTCATTCCCCCTTAGAAAATTAGTAACTCGATGTTATTCACATTAATTTAAATTATTTCCATATTCCCTGTGGGATCGACCTCAACCTTTGTTGGGTTCTATGTTTGACATCGACCGCTTTATATCTTAATTGCTATGTGTAATTTGGGCGACATCAGATATCAAACAAGAAGCATGATTGAGAATGGACCGACTTAAATCGCCCTCCAACCATTTTTCAACATTTACTTTATTGACGATATAGAAATGGAGGCAACCAAGTCTGTGGAGGAAGTTGAGGAGGAAGATAAAAGTAGCTTCATCTTAGAGTATGCTATGCCATCAAGACAAAATAACATTACTCTCTTAAGGGCCAAGAGATGTAATATGTGACATCTATTGCTTGGTACCTTCAATTTTACACCACCACCCCTCATGAGAAGTAGAAGAATGGAAAAGCCACTAGGGATGCAATCAAAAGCTCAAAGTGGAGAGAAAAGTGGTGAAAGTTGGAGTCGTCGAGTCACGACTTTAAGTAAGGTGCTTCTTGGAAGGCAACCCAAGTGTTTTTACATTTCTTTTTACTTGACTTGTTTCTACTTGATGTTTGTGTTGTTTTTAGTTATTGCTGGATTGAATAAGGTATGGAATGTGACAAAGAGTGGAAGGAAAAAAGATGAGAAACTTTTTTTAGGCTTGTGAAATATAGATACTAATGCACAAAACGCAGGTCCAGCGCTTGTGCCAATAATAATACCTGATGAAGATGTCACGCCCCGCCTTGGGGGTATGACTGTCACCTGGTGCCCTATTTGGACCTGGACTGCTAAACTAGTGAGCCTGAGCACAACTGGTGCCTGGATGGCTCTATCTCAGATTCCTAGAATCAAAGGGCTATATAACGACTGTAAATACAGCCTCCGGCCGACTGGGCCTATAGCCACCTATCCTGTAACATCAGCTAACCAGAGACATACACATAAAGGGGAACCTGTGTGGGCCGAAGAGGTCACCATGTTGTCTAGTTATCTCTAACTCAATATGAGGAATACTGAACATCTACGTGACCGACAAGGTCACCACTACTAACTGAATACGGCCCCACACGGCCAACACAACTAACCACAGGGAGAAATATGTACATAATCTGCAAGCCTCTATGAATACTAATTAAATGGTCGAGACAGGGCCCCGACCTACCCGTGCTGTACAACAAAAGAAAGGAAATAGACCTCTAGTTGTCTAGCTCCGGATGACAGGAGCTGATGACTCAATGAGCTGGCTGGAATCACGAGGGATCGGCTCCTGCGTCTATATGATTCCCTTACCCAGGCAAATGCAAGCGCTAAGCAGGCGTCGGTACCCTTGTCTAGAGTATGCACTAAGCGAACACATCGAATATAAATAACATAACTAGAAACTCTGAATATGAAATATACAGATCTATAAGAACTGATAGAATCCGAGTCGACTTTTCTGTACTAAGAATAAGGCGGAGCATGCACACATCGTCGTGGCGATCTAGTGTCTATTGGCTATTATATAACATATATATACATACATATATAACAAGCAAGGACTAATACCAGCCCCCATAAGCCGGAAGGTGCCAGCAAACAAGCAATCTATATACCTCTACCGGGTCAAAACCATCCAAAAATAAGTCACTCCACTCGTCTACCTTTCTGAGCACCTCTTACAGCCCCCTAGGTCTCCGGCTCGGGCTATGGCCTGCGATATAAATAAGCTGTGTCTAAGCCCGGAGGACAATATACTATGTCGTAAGCTGTAACTGTGTACGTATCTGTAATTTGTTCCACATGCACAAGCGCACAACGAGTACCTTTGTACTGCTATGCTGATCGGCTGATATAGGGAAAGCTTCATCCCATCTTCGTCCCCTACTGCCGAGGACGGCGGCCTGCTCCTTGGAGTGACGTATACCCACCCTCTGAGTGGGTCGACACAGTTACCAACCAGAGCGGCGAGGACGCTCAAAGGTGCCCTCAAAACACAAACAAGTCTCAACAATCAATAATCACATATAACAAGCATGTTTGAATTGAAAATACACTATTTGTATTCAATTTCTCATTCGAACTCTTTTGCGTTATGCGGATTCTCGTGCAGTTTACTCTATCTAGGACAGTATCTGACTATCTGGCTATACTGTATCTGATATTATCTGACAGTGTCTGTCTACACATTGTATCTGGGATATTATACGGCTGTACGTGTTGCTTTGCTAACTTTTATTGAACATATGTCCTTAATATTATAAACATGCTTGCTAAATCGAAAACACGCTTACTAAACTCGTAGGGGGCTCAATTCTTGACTTCTGAATCCTTTCTTCTATATAACATGCTATCTACTGTATTGGATTACTAACTTGCCGAGGGAGTGGCTTTACATACCTTTTAGCCGGATTTTAGGCTAGGCGAAACTGGTCGTACTCCGGCTATTTCTCCCAACCCATTCATATACATATTAATTAGAACTAAATACACTAATATTTTGGAAGAAAACATTACTTTCGATATATTTATAGCCCAAACTTTGGCTTATCGAAAAGCGATCGAAAATTGCTATTTCTCGGAAGTCGGAAGGGAGGAATTACTCACTTTAGGGCTAGGAGTTTATTGACATAATTTGGAGCAATTCCACTTACCTTAGCTCGAGTGACGACGATTTACCGGCAAATTTCGCGAACTAAATCCGTAGAGTGCTCCTTGCTGCTAAATACCTCAGTACTCCAGGGTTAATTTGAAGTTGGGCCGCGTTTGGCGAAGGCGTAACGAAATTATCAAAACCTCACGTTCTCCTCTTGTTTCTATCGTGACTTTCATTTGAAGTTTAATGAAATAAACGAAGTTTGGAGAGGCTTAAATACTTGAGCCTGGATAGGGCCAACGTGTCACGGGGCCATCGGAGGCCACTCCTCGTGACACATTTGCCATCACGGAGGGGCTCGCCACGAATCCTTCCGTGATGGTTGATGGAGCTTTCTTATCCAGTCTTTCCCGGGCCTTTTCTAGCATGTATGGCATTCAAAAACTCTTCACCAACATGCCAATAGGCCATCTACGTGTTGGAAATTTTACGGAGTGTAGTAAATGTATAAATGTTAGCTTGTAAGTATGTTGAACAAGTGTTTCTACATATAACATCATGATTTGGAGTAGATGCTCAACTATATTTGAGCCTATGGCATGTTTTTGAAATAAAGCCTCTCCTGTGCATGTGAATTCATAATTGAGATGTATGTCATTAGGCTTTTCGATAGACAATGTTGAGCTTCATTTTCATATGATGTCGAGTCTATACATGATTTCATTATGAGCTTTGTCAATAGACAATGTTAGGCTTCATTTCATACGATGTTGAGCTATGCAGGATTTTATTTGAGCTTCGTCAATGAGAGGATGTTGAGCTTTTAAAATATGTTGTAGAGCATTGCATGATTTTGGGAGAAGAGTCTAGCACCGAGCGGGTTAAGAATTAAATTACCCTATGCCCTAAAACTATGTGCCAACATAGGTTGATACTACTATATTATTGGGACCTCCCTTGTGAGCTATCCTCGGCTCAATTGGCCCTTCAGCTTGATATCGATATCAGGTATCGTCCATCATCCTGGAAGTTTATGGACAGCTCTACCTACTTGAGTGCGATAATTGAGACAACGTAACCTTTATCATGGTAGCCATCGGTTAAGTAACAAGTCTCCCAATGTATATACTATTCAGATTTGCATATACATTACTCATGGTTATTATTTTATGCATGCATGTCCCAAAATCAAGGTTTTACTCATTGTTCAACTTTTGATATAAAAGTAATATTTCAGCTTTAAGTCATTAGAGTAAGTAATGATGTTGTAAGGCTTAAGCATGGTGATGTCATGATAAGATTACAACTTGAGAATGAATGCATGTGTCCCTTGTACTTATGCTTGAAAGTTTATGATATGTATGAAATGTTTAAATGATTTATTTTACTTAGTAGTTTTTACTTACCGCTTGCAAACTCAGTACATTCACGTACTAACCACATACTTCCTATGTTGCATCTTTTCATGATGCGAGGATGCAGTTTCAAGGTTGACCCTCTTGTAGTCTCTTATGAGTGATTAGAACCTGCGTGATTAGGTGTAGGTCTCATCATTCGAGGACTATACTTTCAATTTTATTTTATGTATTTTCAGTTTTAGTATTGTTAAGCTAGTATGGTATTTTGTCCCATCAGCACTTCCTGATTATAGGCTTTAAGACTTAGACGTGTATTGATTTGGGTATTTATTATATTGTTATGTTCGGTTAGACTTCCCGGTATTCTACTATCGGTGATCCTTCAATTTATTGTATGAGTTAGATAAATGCTTAAGCGATGGGTTGACTTGGGATCTCTCAAGGTCCCTTGTCGCGTATCTACGATCTGGGTCTACGTTCGGGTCGTTACAAACTTTGATATCGAATCCATAGGTTTGAAGTGTCATAGGGAGTATGAAAGCCGCGTTGGAAGTAGAGTCTTTTCCTTCGTTGTAGACGCGCCACACTTATGATGAGAGGCTACGAGACATTTAGAAATGTTTCGTTCCATCATGATCTATGTCATTTGATGAATAGCCTTTCCATCCATACAATTCCTACTATTCACAATTGCGAATCATGGCTCCTCGAAGGATGAATTAGGAGGAATGGAGGTGGTGAAGGGACCATGAGGTTGGGAATGGCTATGGGAATCGGCTAGCCACACTAGTTCACGAGCCTCTGCTTAGCGGAGCCAGCCGCTCATGCTGAGTTCCGAGCTTTCATTAAGATGCTGGTGCAGGCCTTGACCGCTCAAGTCAATCGGTAGGCCATTTAGCACTTTCCTCAAAATGGAAATGCAACGTGACCCAGGAGTTCGAACCTACAGGAGTTTTGGGGTCCAAGGTAGATGAGGACCTGCGTGACTTCATCGATGAGATTGTCAAGATCACCCAGGTTATGAGGGTGAGTAGTGGTAGATGTGTAAGTTGGCCTGCTACCGGTTGAAGGGGTTGCACATATTTAGTTGCTAGTGGAAGGACGCGGGTCGTGGAGCAAGTCCGATCACATGGGAGGAGTTTCGGGTTGCATTCCTGAATGAGTTCTTCTCTCGAGAGACAAGGGAGTTGAAGGCTGAGTTCGTGAACTTAAATAAGGAAGGAGGACTGTTCAGGGTACGCCCTTGAGTTCATCCGCCTGTCTAAGTACTCCGGAGTTAGTGGCGGACAGGTGGTAGCGGTGAGTTGGTTTTGTGCATGGTATAGAGGGTTATCTGGAAAGGACTGCGGGATAGCTGCTCCACCGGGGACATGGACTTCCCACGCATGGCGTGGTTTGTACTTAACAGATGGAGGCGGCCTATTCGATGGAGAGAGAGGCCCGAGAGGGCCAGGGCCGAGACAATAAATTCTCTCTCGTCGGAGTCCCAGCAATGTGACATGAAACCATGAGCCACCAGGAGATCATTAGCCCCCAGCATCATCATCCATGAGTGTGCCATCTAGGCCTAGACATGAGTCGGAGGGGTGAGAGTCAAGCTGGAAGGGTCAGAGCAGCAGACCCGCAGATTCCTGCAAACCAGCTTGGCGCAGATGTGCCGAGGACACCGCAGGCCAGTTCTTGGAATGGTCAGGAGCTTGTTTTGTATATGGGCGGCACGGACATATGCTAAGAGATTGTCCCACTGCGAGATTAGGATCAGGTTGGGGATCGAGGCCCAGCCTCTAGCTCATCAGCCCCTCCCCCACGCACAACCGTCGGGGGCATCTACTGAGCACGAGTGAAGCGGCGCGAACAAATTCTATGTGTTAGCCACAAGTAAGGGAGCAATAGGCCTTACGAGATATAGTCACCCAGTATGTTGAGAGGTTTTCCTACTGTTGTGTATTCTTTGCTAGATCTAGGATACTTTATCTTTTGTGACACCTTATATAGCGGTAGCTTTGGAAGTCAATCTCAATATGTCTTATCGAGCCCTTCTGATTTCTAATCAAGTTGGTGACTTAGTTATAGCTATATGGGTGTATAGAGATTTGCCCGGTCTCGTTCTTCATAAGGTCAGCTTGTGGAATTTGATAAACTTATCAATGACCAATTTCGCTATTATTCTCGGCATACATTGGATATTTTGCATGTTATGCTTGATTATTTATAGAGCCAAATCGGTAGGATTTAGATTTAGGTGAGCCGGTTTTAGAATGAAAGGGTTAGTTCGGACATTCCTGTGGAGTCCATTCATTTCCTACCTTAAGGCTAGGAAGATGATTTCTAAGGAGTTGCATATACCATATAGTTAGGGTTAGGGCGTGGAGTCTAAGACCCCCACCATTGATGTCGATTCCAGTAGTATGCTTGAGTACCTAGAGAATTTCCTAATGATTTTTAGGGTGTGCCTCCAGGCCAGAGGTGAGATTTCGGTAGATCGTCTTCCCGACACGCAGCCTATATCTATTCCGCCCTATAGAATGGCTCGGTAGTTAAATGATTGAAGGATCAATTGAGAAACATTGGAGATGAGATTTTTATTAGGCGAGTAAGTCTCCTTGGGGTGCACGGTATTATTCATTGAATAAAGATGGTTCCCTTTGCATACCATTGATTATCGATAGTTAATAAAGTTATCATCAAGAACGTAGCACTTGCCTCCCGAGGATTGATGATTTGTTTGACCAGGTTTGGGTGGGTGTTTCTCAAGTTGATCTCGGTCTAGATATCACCAGCTTAAGGTTCAGGAGAGTGACATCCACAAAATCGCCTTTAAAGACTCAAGCTGATGCTGTGATTTAACATTTGTGTCTTTTGTACTAACCAATGCTCCTTAAGCTTTTATGGATCTAATGAACCAGGAGTATTCAAGGAATATCCTAGACATGTTAGTGATATCATTTGTCGATGATATCCACTCATATAATCCTCGGAGCATGGAGGAGCATGCTCACTTGAGTAGTGCTTTAGACCCTCAAGGATCGGGTTGTATGCAAAGTTTAGAAAATGTGAGTTTTGGTTGGATTATGTGGCATTTCTAGGCCATGTGGTGTCAAGTGAGGGTATAAAATTAGATTCTCAAAAGATTGAGGCGGTAAGGTGGCCCAAACTAGTGAATCCATCAAATATGAGGGAGCTTTTAGGCTTAGTGGGTCATTGTAGAGATTCGTTGAGTCTTTTCATCCATTGCATCCCCATTGACTAGATTGACTCGGAAAAAGCTCAAGTTCCAATGGTCGGATGCTTGTGAAAAAGCTTCAGGGGTGAAGACCAGGCTCACTTGTACTAGTGTTGACTCAAGTGAGGTACGAATGGCTTTGTAGTGTATTCTGATGCTTCATGAGTTGGACTCTGGTGTGTGTTAATATAGTATAGGAAAGTAATAGCATATGCCCTCAAGGCAGTTGAAAGTTCATGAAAAGAATTACCCGACCCATGATCTTGGTTAGGCTGCGGTGGTGTTTTCATTTGAAGATATGGCGGCATTACTTGTATGGAGCCCACATGGATGTATTCATGGAACGCAGAGCTTGCAATATGTGTTCACACGGAAAGTTCTCAATCTTCGACAAGGAGGTGGTTGGAGTTACTAAAGGACTACGACTAGTGTCATACACCACCCACGAGGAAAGATAGTGTGGTTGCATATGCACTTAGTAGGCTGCTCTGTGGAGGTGTGTCCCACGTGGATGAGGGAAAGAAGGACTCGGTGAGACATGTCAATCGACTCACAAGATTGGGAGTTAGATTGTGGAAGCTCATCCGATGGCGGTATTGTTAGGAAAAGCAGTTAGAATCGTCCTTGGTAGTTGATGTCAAATCTAAGCAAGATGAGGAAACCAATTTTGAGGGAAGTGAAGGAATGATGCGAGTCAAAGGTGGAGCTTTCTCAGGGGAGATTATGTGCTGCGATAATAGGGTCGTCTATGTGTCCCTAAATGTTGGTGATTTGAGTTCGGATATTGCATAGGCACATGGTACTAGATATTCTATCCATTCAGGATCCACGAAAGATGTATCAGGACTTGCGAGAAATCTAGTTGTGGGATGGTATGAGGAAGGATCTTGCGAGTTCATAGCCAAATGTCAACTTGTCAACAAGTGAAGGTCGAACATCCAAAGGCGGGAGGCGTACATTAGGATATTAGCATTCCACTTGGAAGTTTGAAGAGATTAACATGGATTTCATTGGTTATCTACCTCATGCCCGACATTACAGGCACTCCATTTGGATGGTGGTTGACAGGTTAACCAAGGCTGCACTTCTCTTGGTCAAAGCCATAGATTGACCCGGATGATTATGCCAAATTGTATATTCCGGAGTTGGTTCGACTTCATGGCGTGCCCACTTGTCAATTGGCTAAGACCAAGGTACTTGGTTACACTCCCAATTTTGGAGTTCTTTTCAAAAGGGATTGGTACTTAAGTGAAGCTCGGTCACCGGCCTTTCATTCGCAAGCAGGACGGTCGGGTGGGCGAACAGTAGACCCTGAAGATATATTGAGGAGTATGTGTGATGGACCTCAAAGGTAGGTAGGACGATCGCATGATCGAGTTTGGATACAATAATAACTATCACTCTAGCATCCAGATGGCATTGTTTGAGGCTCTTTATGGACGGAGGTGTAGATCGCCCATGGATGATTTGGGGAAACCGCTATGATAGGGCGATTTGTTCATGACGCACCATGGTTAGGTTTATTTTGATAAGGGACAGGCTGAGGACCGCTTAGAGTCGTCAGAAATCATAGTGATGTGAAGAAGGGATCTGGAGTTTGATGTGGATGAATGTGTATTTCTAAAGTTATCTCCCATGAAGGGGTAATTGTAATACCAGGAACCCAAGGAAGTCATCACAAAATTAACCTTGGGGAAAATATGGAAAATGGCACTTCAATTTAAGGAAAGGATTTTGGACGACTGGTGAGGAGACCCAGCGAGTTGTCAAGTGACTCATTAGGAAGGCCTGGAGGAAGTGAAGGATTGAGGTCCCGGCCATGGTGAGGAGCGACTTGTATTGTGTCCACGAGTCATGTTAGTCGTGGGGATAAGGGCGACTATGAACTGGAAGAAGTATCCAGTGTACTTAAGGGAATGGACCCCAGTCATGGCCAGTCCCAGCGACTCGTTAGGTGAGTCGTGAGAAGAAGGTTTAATTTTATTGGATAATGGGATAGTGTTAAGTGACGGAAGGTGACCATGAGTTGTGGTCGCGAGGCTGCAGTCGTCATGTCCCTCATTGCCAAGTATATTAAGAGTTCTATCTAGTGTACTTGATGGGTCATTTGACGAATCGTGGCCTGAAGTGACAAGTCGTCAGGTCGTCCATTAGTACCCCCCGACAATTTATTCTAGCGATTTTAGTAAGGATTTTTCTATAATTCCTAAATCCTAAGGACCTATACTACATGCGTTTAATGCTCATTTTAGTGGGTTTTAAGCAGGAAAGAAACCTATTCTAAGTCATTCTTCCCATGCATGCAAGTTTGAAGGCTTGAAGGGAGGATTCAGAGTAAAATCTTAAGGTTTCCATTGGAATGTCATCTTGGCCAATTAGAGGGTGTTAGAATTCACCATTTCAGCTATGTAAGACTATGAGTGGGTGCCTCCTTCCATATACCCAATTTGTTTCAAATCACGATAAATTGGTATGATCAGCATGGGGTTTCACCCAATTGCATGATTCTTTAATGTCTATACAAGGTATGTTTTAAATTATATTAATATTTTTGAATTGTATAGCTTGGGCAGACTCTAGGTATTTTCAACACAATTTTTTTTCCAAAAAACATGAATCTAAATTTCCTATGGATGAGAAGTTCATAAAAGTAGTGAATGATGATGAATGCAAGATGATGTTGAGATTTGATGATGAAAGCATGTTTCTAAAGTTACCCATAATTATGAGTTGTTTTCAAAATGAATTGAGTCGATCCAAGTACGATAAAGCTTACAGGAAATGTCCATGTTCATTCAGGTGATGATTTTCCTGGAAATAAACACCACATTTGTTTGAAGTGAAGTTTCCCAAATTTTTCATAAAATCCTATACGTGATAAGTTGAGTCAAATATTTCTACATATAGCTTACCGCATAATTTAGCAGGAGTATATGCTCCCGCCTATGATTAATCTTGTAGTATGTTTCAAAATAAAGCTTCTCATGCATGAATTCATAATCGAGATGTATATCTTATCGAGCTTTTGTCAAGGACAATGTTGAGCTTCATTTTCATACGATGGTGAGTTATGCATGATTTCTTATTGAGCTTCGTCATTGGGCGATATTGAGATTAATCATTAGACGATGTTGAGCTTCATCAATAGATGTGTTGAGCTTTGTTATATACGATGCTTAAAATTACATGTTTTTGGGAGAAGAGTCTAGCATCGATCGGGTTAGGGTCGTTAACCTGTGCCATAACTACGCGCCAATGTAGGTTGATACTATATTATTGGGACCTCCCTTGTAGGCTATCCCCGGCCCGATTCGCCCTTCAGCAGTATCAATATCATGATATTGTCCATCGCCACAGCAAAAAAAAGCTTATGGAATGCTCTACCCACTTGAGTGTGATAGTTGGGACCACGTAACCTCCATCGTGATATGTCGGTTAAGTGATGAGTCTCCCACTGTCTAAATCATTTAGATATGCATATTCATTAGTCATGATGATTACCTTTTGCATGCATGTTCTAAAAGCTAAGGTTTGACTCATTGTTCAGCTTTTAATATAAATGTTATGTTCAACTTTGAGTCATTCGAGTCGATCATGATGTTGTAAAACTAAGCAGGGTCATGTCATGATAAGATTACGATTTTAGAATGAATACATGTGCTTAGCCCCTTCTACTTATAGTGAGCTTATGATAAGTATGAAATATTTCTAAATGATTTGTTTTTACCTAAGTAGTTTGCTTACCTTGCATTCTCGGTACATTCTACGTATTGGCCGCCTATTTTCTATCTTTTGCATCGTTTCATGATTCAAGTTCTCAGGTTCATCCCCGTTCATAGTCGCTTATCAAAGTTAGCACTTGCGTGATTGTTGAGTCCTTATCTTTCGAGGCTAGACTTTCTGTCTTTATGTTGTATTTGATTTTAATGGTTTTGTGGTGTTAGATAGGGTCTTGTGCCATCAACTCGTCTAGACTAGAGGCTTTCGAGACTTATGTATGTAGCTTCAGATGTGTCTGATATGCCATTGTACGAGACTTCCACTGAGTTTATAATTATGCTTTCTTCATGTTTATTAAATGAGTTAGTTAAATGCTTCTCCCATTGGAGTCGACTTGGGAGCCTCTCAATCCCTTGTCCGTATCCACGATCTGGGTCATGCTCGGGTTGTTACAAACTTGTATGAGAGCCATAGGTTTGACCTTTCACAAGGGAGTGTAAAGTCGTAAAAAGTAGAGTCTTTTCATAGGTGTGAAGTGCACCACTTATGATGAAAGGATACTAGATGTTTTAGGAAATTTTCCTTTGTTTTCATTTATCAATGTCGTGCGATGAAAAGCCTTTCTATCATTTTAATTCATGTTATTCGCGATTGCAAAATCATGGAACCTCGAAGGATGAATGGATGGAGGAATGGGGTGGTGAAGGCCATAAGAATAGGAACAGTTGTGAGCCTTCGACCAGCCCCACCCAGGTTCGAGCCCGAGGCACCGAGCTAGCCGCTCATGCTTGTTCGCCTGTTTTGGTAACTAAATGCAAGTGCACATGGTCGAACAAGTAGTAAAAACCCAATTAAAGCCAAGTATCGATCCCACAGGGACTGAACTATGGTTCTAATTAACTCAAGCGTTATTGAACTATACCTTTAAGAATACGGAACAACCAAATAAACATTATTTTGAGAGTTTTGAGTTTACTAATTAACAGAATCTAAGAGCAAAATTATAAAGTGAGTCGAACAATAGTAATGAGCAAGGCGAGGTTAAAACGAACATGCGGGGAAGTAATTTATCAACTGTTCGTTAATCTTTCCTTGATTGCTAGTCAAGATTGTGCCTATGGATTAAGAACTTTCGACTCTATCCAATTTAAGAATCCTTGAACCTTAATCTACATTTCTGTTATAAAAGAATTTCATGCACTAGCCATACATAACCGATTCCTTAATTGACTAATAAGACTTTCAAATATATTTCTATTATGAATGTAAATCAATTCTCAATTTTCTAAAGTAAAGTATCATATCATACCAATTCACATTTTTCAATTTCCTTCCTTTTAAATCAAATTGGATTTTTAGATATACACATTAACATTATTGAAACATTAATGTAGTAAGAACAGAATTGATAGAACAACCATTGAAGAAAAGATAAATGTAAATGATCAACGGTTACATTTCCACTACAATTGTTCTTAACCTCAACAAGAAGTAGATTTAGCCACTCGTGTGGATTAAACATAATCAAATAAGTAGAAATCATACAAACAATTGAGATAAAATAGAAAGAGATAGAGAAGAACCTTAGAATTTTCGTCCTCTCAGCTTCCTGTAACCCACGTTTCTTGCTCAACCAAGTCGAATGTTTAAAATAAAACCTAAGTGTGCTATTTATAATATTGAATTTTTTCCGGAATAACAAGCAACGTGGCACGGGTGTATCATGGAGCACACCCTGCATGCCACGGGTATCATGGTTATGCGGAATTCGACTCTCGGCAATTTCACCTCGTGATGCCCGGCCTGCATCGTGGGCACATTAGCGTGCCCGCGGTGCTATCAGCGCCACATGAAATTTATGTCAGGTAATTGTACTCAACGTGACACGGAGTGTGATCACGAGAAATAATAGGTCATGATCGCTTTACAGCTTAAATTAGTCGTGTTGTCTAAGCTGTTTGATACATTTCATGTGATTTTATATAAAAGTGAAGATACCTTATCATCAACATGATTAGCCTTTGTTTTGTAGGTTTTTGATGACTTTTGAGAGCTAATTCATGAGTTGGTGAAGTAGAGGCTTGGAAACGGAATAAACACGCAAATGTCGAGCGAGGAGGAGGCCAAAACAGCCCACTGCGCGTCGGCAAAGTGCCACGACGAGCTGCCAAGGCTGACCCCTGCGCGTTGGCAACGTGCCGCGGCAAAGGTGGCTCCGTGACCAAAGCTTGTACAACGCGCTGCCCGATGGCGTGCCGCGGCGCCAACGCGGGAGTCTTTGTAGGGCCAATTTCCGGGGCGATTTCCAGAAAGGCCTCCGCGTTTGGGTCATGTCACCGGAGGCAATGCTCTCGTTGCCTCCGTGACACGTTACTTATTATTCCGGGAAAATTCTTACTTGTATAAACAGCACACTTGGGATTTCATCCACAGATATTCTGACTTGGTGAAGTAGAAACGTGGAGTTCTGGCGATTTTGAGGCGAAAATTCTCTAGGGTTTCTCTATCCTTTCTTCTTCCTTTCAATTGTTTGCATAATTCCATTCATTTTAATGATATTCAATCCACAAATAGTGGCTAATTCCCTTTCTTGCTGAGGTATGAACTATTGTATTGAAATGTAATTATTGATTATCTGTTATTTCATCTTTTCTTCTATGGTATTCTATTAATTCTTGTTCTTGCCATACGTTAATATCTGGCCAATGTTAATGTAAATCCAAAGTCCGATTTCACCCGAAGGAGCAAGAAACTGGAAAGTTGTGAATTAATAGGATATGATCTTTTTATTGGTTTTAGGAAAATTGGGGAGTATTACCTGCGAGAATAGAAATATGCACGAAATCGTATTAGTCAAGTGTGAGACTCGATTTTTGTATAGCTAGAACTTAATTTCTTCTTATCACAGAAATGTAGATGGAAAATTCATGATTCTTAAATTGGGATTAAATACGAGTTTTAATCCATGGGCATAGATTCCGACTAGCAACCGGAGAAAGCCGAATAAACCATGTATATCGATATTAGTTTTCTTTACATGTTCGATTGTAGCCTCAGCATGCTCCTTACTATAGTTCAGACTCAATTATTAAATATTTTACTTTAGTATAAAAATTAGTTTCCAAATTATAAAAACTCTTCTTTACACTGTTGTCTTCATTATTATAGTTTTAGTAAATTAACACTTGAAAGGTTTCACCCCGTAGTCACATCCTTGTGGGTTCGACATTAGGTTCTTAAAAGAAACCACTATATTACTTGCACGACCCACACCGGCCACTTGCGGGCTCATCAGAGTGCATCATGTAGCATTGCCTCCGTGTCACAGAGTAACTTGCTTGAACCTTCATTTGAAATTGCCAAAATTAATCACCCGAGGGCGAGAATGCATCCGCGTGCAGCATTGACACGGCTCCATGTGAGCCCTTATTTTTGCTGCTCTTCCTTGTCATTTTCCTCTCCTTGTTTTCCAAGTCATTTAATCTTTACCAACATGTATCTTAGCTTCCCAAAATTCCTTTTACCTGCAAAACAACACTAATCATGTTGGTTAGTATAAATTCGCATTTAACTACAAATCACTTGAGAATGTACACAATAACGATAGATAAAAAGTCGAAATGAAGCATTTGAGTATCACTTGGGCATGGGTCTGCCCAAGATCACCCACCCACACTTAAAACCTTGTTCGTCCTCGAACAATACACTTACACCCTCATAGGTGAAACCCACGCATAGCTACTTTGGCTCAAACAATTCAAGCTACGTCTATACGATTATTTAATATAGAAATCATCAAGAAAACATGCATGGTCTCATCAATACAATGATACAACTCACATTATGACCTTCTAAACTCAAGAATCCATTCTCGATCTTGGAAAACTCATGCAAATCAACTGACAAGACATCAAACCACGAAATTTAATCTCTTATCCAAGCATGTGCCCTACTTAACACAAGAGAATTTCCCCATTTGCAATCATATGACTTCCAAGCACTACATGCTTAGGGAGTTTATGAATACAATTTCTCTCTCTCTCAAAAAATTCCACATATCATGTCATGAACCATAGGCTTGCCTCTAGTGTATTACTCCATTAATATAAGGACGCGTGATGTAAGATCACGTAGGACTTAACGAGGTTATAATGTAAGCTAAGGAACTTCGTAGATACTGGCTAACCGATAATACTTTGCTTCCTTAGCGCTTTTCAATACATCCCACCATCATTATGGGCATTGTTTCTTCCTTCATCCTCTCATTCTTGACATTTTATTTATTTTTTGTTCCCATTTCTTTTAGCACACTCGGCTTCTAACAGATTAGTTCATCATCTTTATTTTATTTAATTTCAGCAAGTGCACCTTTGACCTTTTCTTTAACTCACACCACTTTCCTTTTCCTTCCTTTTTCAAAATTCCTCACTCCTTTACACTATGGGAAAATTATTTTTCTTGAGCGCTTAAGAGTTTTGGATCAAATTCATGGCTAATGAAAGAAGGGATTAGCTTGGTTTGTACCTCTTCAAAGAAAGAACAAAAATAGGCTAAAAGGCTCAATGGGGCTAACTAGGATATGCATTCAAGGTAGGTATGATAATGGAGAAACTTCGGTTTAATCGAAAAATGCCTACATCCTTTCCTACAATGCACATCCTTCATTTAGATTATTTAGCACACACCGGAAAGTTCTAGACACTTCACAATGGCATGGAATAATCAAAACCTTAGCTCACACTCATTGCACATACTCCAACTCAAGACATATTCTAGACTCTTCTGTCAAGCTAATCACAGAATTAACTATTAAGCCTCGATCACACCGAATCGAACTCTATAGCCTAGGTATCTCAACATGTTTACACATTTGCATGCTTTCATACAAATCACCTTTGCATCTTAAAATCATGTACAGCACGTAACAAGAATTCCGTACCATGACGTAGCGACACGTTTGGGATACAAACAAAAGAAAGAAAATAAAGAAAAAAACTACTCTATTGACTACATTTCCCTTAAGGCGGTCGTCATCCATCCATCATAAGGGAACGGTCACTATCTACGAATTCAATTCATCTATATAAATAAATGTTCAAGTTCAAAACCAAAACAAAAAATTTAAAAAAAGAAAAAATTAAAAAAACAAAAAATTTAAAAATTTACAATAATTTCGATAGAAAACAAAAATATTTACACAGCTTAACCAACCAACAACGGCTCAACACAGCACACAAAAACTTACATTCATTCCAACACCAACCGAATTACGAGACACACCACACAAAGTCAAAGGGTCACATTTTTCACAAGCACAACACACAGCATAAACACAAACAAGAGTGAAGCAGCTGGCACTGACTTCTCCCACACCCACACTTAAACCGGAACACTTTGTCCCGGTGTTCAAATCAATTTCAACATATCACAAAGGTAGGTGGTGAAACTCCCTGATCAATCAAAATATTCAACTTCTTCATCAGGTGTCGTTACCTCATCTCCCATATTAGAATCGCCCCCGCCGTCCTCGTCGACTCAACATCTGAGTCTTCCGTCTACTCATCGGTGGGGACATTATCATCTACAGGCTCTAGCTGACCCCACTCTACATAGAGCCCTGGAATTCTCGCCGAAGAGGTAATCAGAATCAGTGCCACAACTCATCGCCGTTCTTAGGCCTCACCTTGTGCGCAAGCTGACATACGCATCCCGTACATGCGGGCCATATCTTTAGTCATCACAGGCATATGCATTCGGCTAGTGTGAGCATCGGCCCATGAGTAGTGTCAGGTGCCTTGGTTTTGGTGACCACCATGACACGCATGTCAATTTGTGGGGATGTAATCCGGGGGCCTCCTCCTCGATATCTTAGCCCCTCGGGGAGCGTGGTAAGCAAACCACCGATCCATTATCTGTGCCCCCTAATGTGATGGGGCTCTCTTCATGGCGGAGATGATCACCACCCCAGCATTTATCTCCAGCCCCTTCATCAGGGCATACACCAAGCACACCCTATCCCGGGTGACATTTGTCATGTGCACCCGAGGATGAGCGAGAACACATAATTTTATTAAATCCACGGCCTCCTGGTTTCATCTGCGAGTTGAGACCTTTGTGTGATGGTAGCCCTTCTCCTTGTGCCTACCCCACCCCGTGCTGTCGATTGAGCTCCAAATAAGGTGCGTCTGATGTCCGCATAGGGTGGAGTGATATGTTTGCCGGAGGACATGGGCGTACATCCGCCCCCAAGATAGCATTCAAGTGATAGGGCTCAAAATTGACAACACTGCACCCTGATTTTTACGGTGTGACTGCGGAGGGTCAGGTTCCAGTTAGCATAGAACTCCTGGATCAGATGGAGATTGCACTCCCTGGGCTCTCGAAGGTGAAGTGCAGCCCAATAGTGTCGATCAGGTGTACAATCAGTGGGAATTCCTATGCCCGGCTCCCATGCTATTTGATCCTCCCAAGGATATTTGGTTTCTTTGTATTGTTGCATACCATTTCTTCCTTCATCAGTCACCCATCGAGGTCCGTATTGTCGGCGTTGGCCTCGCGGGTCTTTAAAGTCTTTGCTAGGGCTATTCCCAATCGCTCTTTTCCTGGCAGCGCCCGATGTGGATGCGCACTTTCCATATCTTGTCACGGCATTGTTCCTGCACATTTAACCTTACAATCCCAATGTTATTCAAGTCATAACCATACAACTACGGTTGGGTTTAATTAGATCACCCCTTAGTCTTTAGCCGCAATCAAAACAATTTGACAAGACATTCATGATTTCCCAATTCTTAACATTCAACATGCTTAGTGCATTCATATAAGTCGATGGAACAATTAATCTGTACTACTCAGACTTCGTACAATGAATAAAAATGTTGCCATCAATTCTATTATATCACCTAGCACTTAGCCAAATTTTTGTTCTCAATAACCTATGCAATTCACCAATTTCATTATCCCGAAAATCCCTTGTCTACTTAGCATATTCAACATTAATCACAACATAATTCACTTCACCCAACATGCACAACCCAATTTTGTCACATTTCAAACAAATTTAGCTTCTTCCTATTCAATTTCCAACCTAGCTATCAATTTCGCAAAATTCAATAAAACATGCAATCATCGAGTTCATATACTCACAACGATACTATGAACATCAATCAATCATAAATTAAATGAATTAAAGATTAATTCTCACTTAGGGATGGAGGCTCAATCACTACACATGTTACAGAATAAAATTTAAGCAAAAATGAGGTAGAGTTCAAGAACATACCTTAAAAATTTGATAAAATTGAAGAAACTCGAAGAAAATCGTGCCTAGTCAGGTGTCGCGTTGGGGAGGAGGGGAATTTAGGGTGTTGGTCTTGGATGGAGTGAAGAAATAGGAAGAATATGAGGTGATTTGATGTTTTAAAGTGTTTTTTCCTTTGGGTTAGACCAGTGTGACACGGCAACGAAATAACACTCAACGTGTCTGGAGTGCAATGCGGAGCCTTGCCTCCATGACACGGAACCATCCCAGCGCCAGTGTTCTGGATTTTAAAATTCGAACCCTCTTTAACGTGTCATAGAGAGTACTTGGAGCTTTCTCCGTATTGCGGGCCATCACCATAGGCTCGCATGTGTACAATTTTTTTCTCACCTCAAATTTTTTTCCTTTGCGCTTCTTTGGATTTTTGCCTCTCTGTTCCACCTGAAAATCATTTCACCACAAAAATTAGTTAGAAATCATAGGTTTCAAGTACAAAAATGTTTTTTTTTTCTGTTTTTGTTTTATTTTTCCAAATATTTCTCACTCATCTATTTTATGATTTCACACGGGTTGCCTCTGTACGGCTTGCAGTTTATCATGCGAAACAAGTCATTCACGTTCAATCATCCTATAGAGTGATGGACGTCTTCTCTGAATAATGTCTCACTGACAAGTACTTACACCGCCGCCCATTTACTAAGACCATTGGCACTTCCTCTTTTTGCCACAACTCCCACTTTGCCCGTGCGAAATCATTCTCTCTACACCTCCAAGCGACCACGACCATTTGGACCGCAATTTGCTGGAAACAGCCTCAACCTTAGATGAATAGCGATACTTTGCCCGGCTCAAGGTCAGGTCACCATGTATCGTGCCTCTTTGTTTTCTCTTTGTAGCACTTGGCACTTTCATATGTAGCCATAGCAGAGCTCATCAAGTTATTTGGTTGCATGACCTCTTCTTACCCACTAGCTCTAGATCCATATTTCAATTTCCTCATGGGAAGCTGTTTCACAAGCTCCACAGGCAGATGACATACCCTTTCCATAGACCAATCTGTACGGAGAATTCCCAATTGGTGTCTTGTGCATGATTCTATAAGCCCTAGCGCATTGTCGAGGTTGCTTTGACCAGTCACTACGTTGTGCATTCAACATTTTCTATAGAATCTACTTTACTTCTCTGTTTTGACATCACTTTCCACTAGTTTGGGGATATGTTGTTGCTACCTTGTGGCGCACCCCATACTTAGTTAGCAAATTATTCTTGGAAACTTGCATTCAAAATGAGCCCTCCATCATGATAATGGATCGGGGTGTCCCGAACTTGGTGAAAATGTGCTTTTTCAAAATTTTATTACCACCACCTTATTGTCATTCCTCGGAAAGTTGTTGCGCTTCAAGCCACTTTTTGTTCCCACTAATCAGCTACCGATAACGATTACCAAATGATGGTAGAACGGGCCCATGAAATCTATACCCCATACACATAAAAGATCTCCACCTCAACTATCTGCTGCAGCGACATTTCCTACCTTCTACCAATTGTGCATATTTCTTTTTACATCTATCACACATTTTATATGCCATAGAGTCTCTAAACAGTATAGGCCAAAAGAAACCTGACTATAGAACCTTGTGCACCCTCGTGATACCCTCCACTTTACAATGAGTGACAACTCCTCAACATACCTGTCGGCTCTTGAATGCATCTTCATCACCTAATCCGTTCCTACTTAAACAAGTACGGCTCATCCCAAATATAATACCTGCAATCATGCCGTCCAACTTTCTCTCTTGAAATTTTTGTAGCCTCCGGTGGATAGACTCTCTAGAAAATTCACAATGTCTGCATACCAAAGTTTTAGCTTCCATTGGCCCTGGCCAGGCTGCTCATTCAAGGAACTCTTCTTTGATGCTGTCACCTTCCTTCACATGCGGCCAGCACCAATCGCGATAGGTGATGTTGCCACTTGATTCTAAACTCCGCTTTGTCCACAAAATCTCTGGTCAAACTCTTGTAACAACAAGATCCATCCAATCAGTCTGGGTTTGCATCCTTCTTGTTAAACAGATACCGAATTGCCGTGATCAGTATACACCACTACTCTAGACACCAAATAGGACAAGAAATTTAGCATCAAAACGAACACCAATGCTAGCATCTCCTTTTACGTATTGCTATAATTGACTTGCATTTGCGTCCAGTGTTTTAACATAATGATAGAATGAAAATTCTATTCCTCCGCTGCCCCAATACAGCTCCCACAGCCACATCGCTTGCATCACACATTAGTTCAAATGGTTGTTTCCCAATCAGGAGGAAATGAGGATACAGGGCTAGCTACGCCAGACTTCTGTTTCAACTCCACCAAATCTTTGATCCATCTCATCAAATCCAAACTTCACCTCTTTTTCTAGAAACCTGCATATTTGTCTAGAAATTTTTAGGATTCTTGATGAACCGTCTGTAGAACCCTGCATGTCGAGAAAGCTGCGAACACCTTCAACAGCCACCAGTGGTGGTAGCTTTTCAATAACCGATCTTTACGATTGACCTCCAACCCCTTGCAAGACGCTTTGCCACTTCAAGGATGATACCCTCATATGACTAAGAAATGACATTTCTCCAGTTGAGTACAAGGTTGGATTCTTCTGTCCGAGCTAGCACCCTCCTCTCAAAGATTCTACAAACAAGTAACTCATGGTGCAGCAGAAAAATCATCCATGTGGCCCCTCAATGAAATCTTCCACCATATAGAAAGATCATATCATACATCTCTGGAATGTGGCGGGTGCATTGCATCGACCAATGGCATCCTCCTTAAAGCATATGTCCCATAAGGACATGTGAAGGTAGTCTTCTCCTGGTCTCGATTGCTATGGCTATTTTGTTTATACTTGAGAATACCCATCAAAGAAACGTAATATTCTTGACCTGCCAATTTGTCCAATATCTAATCAATAGCAGGATAGGATAGTGATCTTTCCTTGGGGCTTCATTGAGCTTTCTATAGTCATACAGAATTTGCCAGCCTGTGACTGTCGTGTCAGGATCAACTCGTTCTTCTACCGTTGGCTCGACCACAGATCAATCCCTCATTTCTTTAGGACACTGAATCAGGCTAGCCCATTCGCTGCTCTGAAATAGGATAGACCACACCTGCATCAACCCATGATTACTTCCCTAACCACATCCTTCATCACGGATTCCAGCCTCGTGATGTTGTACGATTAACTGCTCCTTCCTCCCATGAAAATTCTGTGTGTGCGAAAAGCTGGTTAATTACTAATATCTGACATTTACTGACACCATTCTTTCTTCCTCACCAGAGAAACCACCAATACATCCCTTTCCTGTGCCTCCCGTCAATTCTACTTGGAGATAATGATAGTGGCAAGGTGTCATCTTCCCAAAAAATAGCTGGAAATGTAGAGCGGTGTTTTCAACTCCAATTTTTTGGTGCTTCCCTCAATAGATGGTTTTGACAGCTGGTTCTAGGGACCTCATCAATATTTGAAAGATCTTGCTTCCTGGATCTACCATTTTGATTCATTCAACATTTTGCACCATCATAAGTATCTCTATCCTCGAAATGTTAGGAGCTCGTCAGCTCTCTCAATGGATCTTGAGAATCAACAACAAAATCACGAAGAATTGCTTCTTGGTTTAGCATTGATTGCTAAGCTCCTCATAGATGGACAAGCTTCATGGCCCTATACATCAAACACCTCCACTGTCATGCGCTCGCATGGTTGGCTGCCCCACAGCTACATCAATCAAAGCTCTTCAAGTTGCTAGAAATGGGGCGTCCCCAAAATAAATAGGACTTCCGCATCCCGGCTAAAATCTGCGAACAATAAAATCTACCAGGAAGATAAGAGAGCCCACTTGCACTACCACGTCACTCCACAATGCCATCTGAGTCTGGCCCAGCAGAGCAGTCTGCTAACTGCAAGATCACTATAGTTGGTCTAGGGCCCTTAGCCCCAACTTCTTGAACACGAGTGTGGCCTCAAGTTTATGCTCGCTCGTCATATAGTCTGCCAGCTCAGATACTTTGCCCGGTTGATCTAGATTAACAAAGCTCCGGGTCCTTGATCTTTCATTGTGACTGATTTCTGTATCGGGAAGTGCACTCCTCAGTAGTGCCACATGCTTGTCTCCCGTCAGCTGCTTTTGTTAGCTCGATGTCGCGATATACTTTGCATATTCGGCACTCACTGCAAAACATCAACCCAAAGTAAATTAATGTACCTGTTTAAGCACCTCATGAACTTTTAAAACAAACTTCCTCCATGTTTCTTTTATCTCTTGGGAGACGAGGGGGTAGTGGTCTTCACCTTCAACTTTATTCTCCTTCCCTCTCATCATTTACCTTACATCTTTCTCCACCTGCTCCCAAGCTTTGCTGAGTGAAAGTAACTTTCACAGGTTCCACCTCTTGGGTGATAATCTCCACCTCCTTGTAGTCACTGCATTAACCTGCTTTGATTCCTTGGAAGTTTCAATCACTCGATGAGAAATTATCTCTTGGCTTTGTGTTTTGGAAACTCATTGATTTTTTCTGTGGTATCCAGCATCATTCTTTCCACCATTCTTATGGTTTTAAATTTGCGCTATTCATAATCAAAGCCTGCATTTGCAACTTGGCGACATCTCTTCTTTTCAAACATTTCCTCAATACTGATAGTAGTGAGTGCATTGTTTCCCTGTCCATTAGAGGTGATATTCTCTTTACCAGTTTCTGCACCTGAGTTCAGGGAGGAACTCATGCTTGACATGTTTATTTACCATTTTCCAAGTTCAGATGATTCTCAATTCTGAGGAATTATGTTGTTACCATAATGCTGGTGATTATTTCTCTGGACATTCCCAACAAAGTTCACTGAATGGATTTGCACCCACAACACTGGTGAGTGTTCATTGCTACACATACTTCACAAACTCTTTTTTCATGAGGCTGGAGGCTTGTGAACAGATTCAAGCTCTTTACAGTGATGTGAGTGCAGTTTTCCAACACACAGCTATCTGCGTGGTAGCTGTGGCTCTCCACTCAAACTCAAAAAACTTTCACTTGTTTCCTCTCTGAAGGTCACGCGTTCCCACTCTGGTTTCACTTTTGGCCCCCGGTTATAAATATAACTCACTCACAGTCTTTTCCAATGGCATTTTTGTTGCTGGATCTTAAAATTTTGGCGTAGTTCCAATCCCTCTGCAGAAAGTATACCAACATCTCTGGTGGTAGTGATGAAGTGAGAACAATCCCTACTGTTCATGATTTGGATCAACCCAAAACAATCAGATTCTCACCCTCTCTTTGGTATTGGCTTCCCAGAATCCCAACTAGTCTTGTAACCGGATGGAAATGTATCAAAAAGACTGCCCAGATCATCCCAGTAGTGACAGGTTGATGATTAAACATTAACCCACCTCTTTGCCTGGCAGTAGGAATAAAATACAGGCGCTTTGTGCAAGTGGATGATAACTATGGCGGATACCAAACAACACTTATCTAAAAATTTGCCGATGACTGTTGTGGATCTTCATAGAGAGCGTGCCAATTACCGACTTGGTATGCAGCAATTTGCACCTACTATTGCATTTGGCTCATTCTCAAATACATTTGCGTGATACTAGGTGTCCTGAACATTGTGTGCAGGACACCATTAATAATTCTGACTTTAGCTACCATTTCCTCCAGGCACTAACACTGCCCTCACAAAGTGGTGAGTTCTGTTTGTTTGCTCCAAGTTGTCATCTCTTGGCTTCTGACTTCTTCCACAGAGCACCCTTATTTGACAGTGATTGTCTTTCCAGCTCCATGGATCACCAACTCCATATCTCTTGCAGTGTTCAACAGAATTTAATATCTGCAAGAGAAAGGCTAAGATCAAGTTAACACTTATATAGAAAATTTTAAACTAACACGAAGAAAATAATTTACCAATTGCCGAGTCCACGACAACGGCGCCAAAAACTTGTTAGCTTTTTGTTTAGGTGACTACACGCAAATGCACGCTAGTTGAACAAGTAGTAAAGTGTCTTAATTAAAGGCAAGTATCGATCAACAGGGACTAAACTGCGGTACTAATTAACTCAAGCGTTAGTGAACTATATCTTTAAGAATCTGCGAGACAACCAAATAAACAATATTTTGAGTTTGAGTTTACTAATTAATAAGAATCCATAGACAAAATTCATAAGTAGAGACAGAACAATAGTAATGACCAAGCTGAGGTTAAGACGAACATGCAGGAAGTAATTTATCAATACAAGTGGTTAATCTTTCTTCCAGTTGCTAGTCAACAATTAGTGCCTATGGATTGAAACTTTCGACTCTTATCCAATTTAAGAATCATGAGACGCTTAATCTACATTTTGTGATAAAAAGAATTTCATGCTCTGTATACATAACCGATTCCTTAATTGTGTAAGACTTTCACACTTATATTTCTATTCTGAATGTAAATCAATTCTCAATTTTCTAAACTAAGAAGAGATCATATCCTACCAATTCACATCTTTCCAATTTCTTTCCTTTTCAAAATCAAAACTGATTTTTAGATATACAGTAACATTGGCCAAACATTAATGTAGTAAGAACAAAATTTATAGAACAACCAGTGAAAAAGATGAAACTGAAATGATCAAGTTACATTCAACTACAATTATTCTTAACCTCAGCAGAAGTGAATTTAGCCACTCATTTGTGGATTAAACATCATCAAATAAGTAGAAATCATCCAAACAATTGAGATAAAAGAGAAAGAGATAGAAGAACCCTAGAATTTTGTCTCAACTGCCTGTAACCCGTTTTCTTGCTCAGCAAGTGAATGTTTAATATAAAACCTAAGTGTTCTATTTATACTATTGAGAATTTTTCCCGGAATAACAAGCAACGTGGCACGGGTGTATGCGGAGCCTCCCTCCGTGCCACGGGGTATCTTGGACCCTCTCTAGGTGGCTCCTCAGCAATTTCACCTCGGCGTGCCACGGCACCGCATCGCGGCTTTGGCCCAACGTGCCACGGTGCTATCGCCACCTACACGAGTGATGTCCCAGGTAATTGTACTCCAATGTGACAGGGAGTGCATCCACGTAGCATTGCCTCCGTGTCACGGAGGTAACGTGAACCTTCTGGAAATTTCCAAATTAAATCCCACGGGGCGAATGCCTTCGCGATGTGAGGAGTGACACGCTCCATCACGGAGCCCTTATTTTGCTTCTCTTCTTGTCCTTTTCCACCCCTTGTTTCAGTCATTTCCCAATCTTTACCAACATGTATCTTAGCTTCACAAAATTCCTTTTTACCCTTCAAAACAACACTAATCAATTTGGATTTGGTATAAATTCGATTAACTACAAAACACATGAGAATATACACAACAATAGATAAATAAGTCAAGAAATGAAGCATTTTATGAGTATCACTTGGGCATGCAATTCTGCCCAAGATCAATGCCTGAGTTTGGAGCTGCCATTTATATGTTGGTGGCGAACTTGACCGCTCGGGTCAATCAATGAGCCGTTGTGTATGTTCCTCAAAATAGCAATGCAGCGGCAGCCAGAGTTCGAGACTTCTTAGATTGAATCTGCTGGGGTTCTTGGGTCCAAGGTAGATTAGAACCCATATGAGTTTTTGATAAGATTATCAAGGTCACCCGGGTTATGGAGATGGTATTGTTGAGTGCGTAGAGCTAGCCTCCTACCGGTTAGAGGGTTGCACATATTTGGTTCCGCTAGTGGAAGGATACTAGGGTCGCAAGAGCAAGGTCCAATCACATGGGAGGAATTTCAGGTTGCATTCTATATTGGTTCTTCCTGAGAGATGAGGTAGTTGAAAGCCGATGACTTCATGAACTTAAAGCAAGGAAGGATGACCATTTAGGAGTACGCCCTTAGGTTCACCCACCTGTCTAAGTATGCCCAGGAGTTGGTGGCCGACCAGCGGGCGCGGGTGAAGGTTTGTGCAGCATATAGCCGAGGTGCCAGACAGAGGCTTCTTTGGACAACTAACGGTTACTTGGACAACGTATAGCGATTTACTTGGACAGACTTCCTCACATAGTGTTGTACGCGCATCAGATGGATGCAGCACATTCAGTGGAGAGGGAGGCCAAGAGGCCAAGACGGAGGACTGGGTTCTCGGCGGAGTCTGGTTGTGGGCATCGACACTTGGAGACCCATCGAATCATCGGCCCAACATCTTCCCGCCTTGAGTATACCATCTTGGCCGACACATGATCAAAGGGGGCGAGCGTCAGGCTTGAAGGATCTACATAGAAGCAGACTCGCAGATTCTAACATTTTCCATCTTATCGCAGTGCGGTCGAGGACACACAGTCTAGGTGCTTGGCTGGTTTAAAGACTTATTTTGGATGTAGAGTTGCCTTGACATATACTAAGAGATTGTCCATTGCGAGACAGGATCAGGTTGGGGCCCGAGGCTCAGCTTCCTAGTTCAGCAGCCCTCCCCCACGCTACAACACATCAAGGGAATCTACACAGTGCGGGCGGTGCGAAAGATTCTATGCCTTAGCTATACGTCGGAGTGCGGGAGGCCTAGCGGTCTCGGTCTGGTTTGTTGAGAGTTTCCATGTTGATGTGTATGCTTTGCTAGATCCACGGGCTACCTTATCTTTTCTAACACCTTAAATAGCCAGTAGATTCGGAGTCAATCCTTATATCTTGTCGAGCCTTCTTAGTTTCTACTCCAATAGGTGACTTAGTTATAGATTCAGACGGGTGTATAGAGATTGTGCGGTCTCGGTTTTCGTAAGTTACCTCAACAGATTTGATAGAGTTATCCATTACTGATTTCGATGTTATTCTCGGCATGGATTGCCTATTTGCATGCTATAGTTTAATTAATTATTGAACCAGTCGGTAGAGCTTTCGATTTCCAAGTGAGCGGTATTAGAGGAAAGGAGTAGTTCAGTTGTGCCTGTAGGTCGATTTATTTCCTACCTTAAGGCTAGAAAGATGATTTTTAGGGTTGCATGTACTATCTATTAAAGTTTAAGGACGTGAGTGAAACCGCTATCAGTTCATACCGATGAAATGCAGGGGAGTATCAGTCTTTCCTGATAATTTTCCAAGTGTCCCTCTCGAGCGAGAGATTGATTTTTTGTAGGCCTTCTTCCCGACACCAATCTATATCTATTCCACCTTACAGAATGGCTCCAACGAGTTAAAAGATTTGAAGGATCGGTTGATGGACTGTTAGATTAGGACTTTATTAGGCGATGAAAGTCATCATGGGGTGCACCAGTATTTTTTGTTCGAAAGAAGATAGTTCCCTTCATGTATTGACTATCGGCAGTTGAACAAGGTCATCCTTAAGAACATGTACCTTACCTAGGATTGATGATTTGTTGGTCCCGACTGAGAGCCAAGTGTTTCTCAAAGATTGATCTAAGGTCCGGGTATCACCAGCTTTGGATTCGGGACAGTGACATCCTGAAGACTTCTTTCAAGACTCAGTATGGTCACTACGAATTTGTTGTATGTATTTTTGACTAACCAATTCCGCTAGATTTTTATGGATCTGAAAAGACGAAGGGTGTTGTTCACGGCATATTTGGACATGTTCGTGATTGTATTCATCGATGACATCCTTTATATACTCTCAAGGCGAGGAGAAGCATGCCGCTTACTTGAGAGTAGTGTTTTAGACCCTCAAGGATGAGTGGGTTGTGCAAAGTTCGACAAATGTGAGTTTTGATTGGACAGAGGCATTCCCTAAGCCATGTGTAGTATCAATGTGAGAGGGCATAAAGTGATTCCAAAGAATGAGGCAGTAAAGAATTTTCCCAAACCAATGAACCTATCGGATATCAAAACTTTTTGTCTTAGAGGTTTACTACGAGAGATTTGTGGGGTTTTCATCTATTGCCACACCATAGCAAGTTGACTCAAAAGAAGGTGAACTTTCAATGGTCAAGGCCTGTGAGAAAACCTTCCAAGAGTTGAAGACTCGATTCACTTGACACACCAATGTTGATCCTGCACGAGGGTACAACTGGTTTTGTGGTGTATTGTGATTCTTGAGAATCGGACTCGGGTGTGTGTTGATGCAGCATGCAAAGTGATAGTATATGCCTCGATACAATTGAGAAGTTTCATGAAAGAACTACTCGACCCATGACCTTGAGTTGGCCGCAGTGGTGTTTGCATTGAATATATGGTGGCATTACATGTATAGGGTCCATGTGGATGTATTCACAGATCACAAGAGCTTGCAATATGTGTTCACAGAAGGATCTCAATCTTTGGCAAATGAGGTGATTGGGGTTACGAAAGACTATGATATGATTGTTCTTTACCACTCGGAAAGGATAATGTGGTTGCGGATGCACTTAGTAGACTCTCTATGGAAGTGTCCTACGTGGATGAGGAAAGGAGTTAGTGAAATATGTCCATTGACTTGCGAGGTTGGGAGTTAGATTGGTCGACTCTATCGATGGTGGCGTTGTTGTGCAAAATGGATCAGAATCTTCCTTGTTAGTGGATGTGAAAGATAGGCAAGATGAGGATCCGATGTTTGTAAAGCTGAAGGAGGCCAATTGGAGTCAAAAGGTGGAGGTTTTCTCCCAAGGGGGAGATGGGAATTGCTGCGATAGACAGATCGTCTATGTGTTCTAGATGTTGATAATTTTAGGGATGGGATATTGCATGAGGCATCTGGGTCGAATTATTCCATCCATCCGGGTAACACGAGGATGTATCATGCTTTGCGGGAAATATATTGGTGGAATGGAATGAAGAAGGATATTGTAGAATTTTTAGCCAAGTGCCTAAATTGTCAACAAGTGAAGGTTGAATAACAAGTCTAGGAGGCGTACTTGGGGATATCTATCGATCCCTGCCTTGGAAGTGGGAAGAGATTAACATGGATTTTCATTACAGGCCAACCTCATACTCGCCGACATCATGATTTCATTTGGGTAGTAGTATACAGGTTGACCAAGGCTGCACACTTTCTGGTCAAAACCACGGGTCGACGAGGATGATTTTGCGGATTGTATATTTTGGAGTTGGTTCTGACTTCATGGAGTTCCACTTGTCTATGATTTCATTGTAGAGAAAATTCCAACTGCAATTTTGGATCGACTAGTTCGAAGGCTGAGGAACAAAGTAGCTTCGGTGAAGGTTTTATTGAGAAACACGCATGTTGAGGAAGGCTATGTGGGAAGCCGAAGGGCTATAATGGCTAACTACCCTCACCTATTCCCTACAGGCTTAGTTTCAGTTTGAGAGATCAGTTTTGCCCTAATTTTCTAATAAGTTTCCATGTTCAGTACATGTGTAGAAGTTTGAATTATGTTATGATAAAATGTATG
This sequence comes from Datura stramonium, assembly GCA_018107945.1. Lineage (NCBI taxonomy): Eukaryota > Viridiplantae > Streptophyta > Magnoliopsida > Solanales > Solanaceae > Datura > Datura stramonium. Next base: position 497,359 of record JACEIK010000097.1, on the reverse strand, counting down.
TGATGTCGAATTGATTCCAGTTGTAGTTCTTTTCGGAGGTAGTCATTCCAAGTGAGTTTTCAATTAAAATAATCTGTATTTGCATATGAAAATTTCATGTTTCTATTTTCTGCTTGTTTCTAACATTCAAGGATGAATGTTCCTAAGGGGAGATATTGCAATACACCAAGGCAAGGATCAGACCGAGTCAAACAGGCAAAAATCTGGAAAATGGTACTTGATTTGCGGTATAATTCGTTGGATGACTCATGAGAGACGCCATGAGTCGTCAAGTGACTCATGGGAAGGCACAGCAGGAAATGAAGGTTTAGGTCCCCACGAGTGAGGGGCGACTTGTAGTCAACCACCATGAGTCGTCATGTTATTCGTAGGGGTAAGGATGAATATTAATTGGAAGAAATGCTTGGAGATTGTACTTAGCGGAAGGGACCTCACGAGTTGTGGGTAGTCCCAACGACTCGTGGTGAGTGAAGTGACTATGAGTTGAATTTATTGGAGAATGGGATGAGTGTACGATGGAAGGTGACCACGGAGTCGTGGTCTCGAGGCCTGAGTTGTCGTGTCCCCTGTTACTTGCCCTATTAGAGTTATAATCTAGTGTACTTGATGGGTCACTTGGCGAATCATGGCCCGAAGTGACAATTACGTTAGGTCGTCCATTAGGACTCGACGATTAATTCCAGCGATTTTAGTAAGGTTTTTGTAATTCCTAAATCCTAGGGGCCTATGCTACGTTGTTTAAGACTCATTTTAGTTGATTTTAAGTAGGGAAGAAAAGCTATTCCAGTATTTACCATGTACAAGTTTGAAGGCTTGAAGGGAGGATTCAGAGCAAAATCTCAGGTTTCCCATTGGAATCTTAGCTTGGCCAATTAGAATTGTAAAAATTCATCATTTCAGGTATGTAAGGCTATGAGTGGGTGCCTCCTTCCACACCCATGCCTAATTTCTATCAAATCATGATAAATTGTCTATATCCAAGCATGGGGTTTTCAACCAATTGCAAGATTCATTAATCTCTATACATAGGTATGATTAAATTTATTAATATTGATGAATTGTATAGCTTAGGAAGATTCTAAATTGTTTTCAATAAAAAAATTGTTTTCAAAAATCTTGAATCTAAGAAATTCCATGGATGAGAAGTTCATAAAAGTAGTGAATGATGATGAATGAATGATGATGTTGAGATTTGATGATGATAAGCATTTTTTAAAGTTACCCATGATTATGAGGTTGTTTTTAAAATCAATTGAGTAGATCCAAGTATGATAAAGCATTAGGCAATGCCACCATATCGAATTAAGGTATTAATTTTCCCTAAAAAGCATACTACATTGTTTGAAGTGAAGTTTCCCAAAATTTTCATAAATTCTAAACATGTGGTATGTCGAATTAAATATTTCTACATGTACCTTACCACATGATTTGGAGTAGATGATCCCACCTATGATTGATCTTGTGGTATGTTTCAAAATAAAACTTCTCATATGCATGAATTCATAATCGAAATTATATCTTATTGAGCTTTGTCAGGTGACAATGTTGAGTTTCATTTCGTACGATGTTAGGTTATGCATGATTTCTTATTCAGCTTCGTCATTAAACGATTTTCATCTTCATCAATAGAAGATGCTGAGCTTTGTTATATACGATGTAGATAATTACATGTTTTTGGAAGAAGAGACTAGCACCGAGCGGGTTAATGGCCGATTAACCTATGCCCCAGAACTACGCGCTAACGTGGGTTGATACTATTATATTATTGGGACCTCCCTTGTGAGCTATCCCCAGCCCGATTGGCCCTTGAGCTTGATATCCCATTATCATGGTATCGTCATTGCCCTAGCAAGGTTATGGACAGCTCTACCCACTTAAGTGTGATAGTTGGAACCCACGTAAGCTCCATCATGATATATCGGTTAAGTGACAGGTCTTCCACTTTCTATATCATTCATATTTGCATATTCATTACTCATGATGATTACCTTATGCATGTTCTAAAAGTATGGTTTGACTTATTGTTCCGCTTTTGATATAAATGTTATGTTTAGCTTTGAGTCGTTCGAGATAGTCATGATGTTGTAAAGCTAGGCATGATCATGTCATGATAAGATTACAATTTCAGAATGAATGTGTAGCCCTTCTACTTATAAGTTAAAACATAATATATATGAAATTTTTTAAATGATTTTATTTTTACCTAAGAGGAGTTTTATTTAGCTTGCATACTCGGTACATTCCACATCTTGACCGCGTACTTTGTATGCTGCATCGTTTCATGATGCAGGATCAAGGTTCTCAGGTTCAGCCCCATTTTTAGTCGCTTATTAGGTGCTTTTTCGCGTGATTGGTGAGTCCTCATCTTTGAGGACTAGACTTTTAGCTTCATGTCATTTTCAGTTTCAGGTTTTGTAGGTTAGATGGGGTCTTGTCCCGCAAACTCGTCTAGACTAGAGGCTTTTTCAGGTTTATGTATATGTGGATTCAGATATTATTCTGATGTGCTTTTATGAGACATCCACTAAGTTGGGGCCTCTCGGGGTCCCTTGTCCATGTCTACGATTCGGAGTCTACCTCAGGTCGTGACAGATCATGCGGTTGAACGAAAGGAAAACTCAGTTCCCGCTATGTTGTTCCTTACCGAGTTGTGAGGAGAGTTGGTAAGGTGGCATATGAATTGGAGTTGCCTTTAGAATTAACTTTCGTACATCAGGTGTTTCACATATCGCTTTTAAAGAAGTTTTGGGTGATCCAACCTTAGTTGTCCAGTGGATAGTTGTTGGTGTATAAGACAACCTCAGTAATAAAGTACAGTTGAAATATTGGATCGTCAGGGTTTTGGAAGTTAAGAAAAAGGAAATAGATTTAGTTAAGGTATTATGGAGAAATCAGCATGTTGGAAGAGGCTACGTGGGAAGCCGAAGTGAATATGAGCTGAACACCCACATTCTTCTCTACCGGCTCAGTATCAGCTTGAGGTATCAGTTTTGCACTCAGACTCTACTTAGTCTTCATGTTTAAATTACATGCACAAGTTTCTTTTATCTATGTGTGTGTATGATTGGTGAATTTAGTTAGGTGCTGTGTTTTGAATCAGAGGTAGTCATTCCCTTAGTTTTCCAGTTAAAATAATCAGTTTGTATATGATAAATTGTATGATTCTGTTTTCTCCTTATTTCCCAACATTCCCGGACAGAAGTTTCAAAGGGAGAGATATTGTAATACCCAGTGCCACAAAGGTATACCCAAGAAGCTAAAATACAAAACTGCAAAATTTGGGAAAAGGTTGCAGGATGAGGAAGGAACAACGACTAATGGTATGTAACCACGAGCCATTATGAAAGTCGTGATAAAGCCAGGCCTGATGGCAGTGGTAACAACGAGCGTTACAATGACCCATTGTGAGGAAGGACATATCATTTATGGAGTCGTAGTAAGGTAGTGGACCTTCATGGTGGAGACAACGGATGGAAACCGGCCAGCCATACAGCTTACAACAAGTCGTGGTGAGGCTCACATTGGATGGAAGTGCAGAGGAAGCACAGAAGAGGAAACAGCGACTCGTTCAACGACCCATTGGACCCTAGGAACACTCATCCTATTATCAGTGATTTGAATCCGAGATGGTTGGGGCAGTGCATAGCATGGGCAAATACACGGATCGTGGTTTCCTCAACAACCACGTTGGATTTCATCCGTTGTTTGGTCCAATGACCAATTTTCAGCCCAGTGGAATAAGGGAATTTCCTAGTGCTAAGGCCACATACTACGTCGTTTTAAGGCTCGTTTTGGAGGATTTTAGTAGGGAAAATCTATTCTAAGTGTATTCCTTCCATGCATGCAAGTTTATGAAATTTAGAAGCTGATCAAGAGATTTTCTAAGGGTTTTCTTCTAATTTCTCTTTGGGAAATCAGTGAGGTGGTAGAATGATCCCTTCCGAGGTATGTACGGTTTAATTAGTTGTCTTACTTCCACACTTATGTCCAATTCCTATCAAATTGTGATAAACTATCAATAATCAAGTATGAGGTTTTACCCAATTTACATGATTCTTCAATCTCTATACATGGGCATGAGTAGATTGTGTTTATATTTATGGATTATGAAGTGTGGGCATTTTTCTAGAATTATTTTCTTACAAAAATTGTTTTCCAAATTTTGAATCTAGAGCGTCCATGGATGAAAAGTTCATAAAGAGGTGATTTATGATAAATGTGTGACTATGACGAGGATTGTATTAGAAAAGCATGTCTCTAAAACTACCCATGATTATGAAATTGTTTTTAAAATGAATTGATTAGATCAAGTATATGATAAAGCTTAGGTAATACCCACATGTCGATTTAAAATTGAAGATTTTCCCGAAATAAGCTACCACATTGTTTGGAGCAAAGTCTCCCAAATTTTATAAATGTTAGCTTGTGGTATGTTGAATGAAGTTCTTCTATAGGTAGCTTACCACATGATTTGGAGTAGATGCTCCCATCCTATATTGAGCTTGTGGTATGTTTTTAAATCGAAGCCTATCATATGCATGAATTCATGGGTGAGATGTATGTCATTGAGCATTTGTCGATAGACAATGTTGAGCTTCATTTCATATGATGTCAAAGTCTATGCATGGTTAATTTATGAGCTTTGCCAATTGATAATGTTGAGCTTCGTTTCATACGATTTAGGCTATGCAAAATTTTATCTTGAGCTTCGTCAACGAGACGATGTTGAAGCTTCATTATATACGATGTACAACATTGCATGATTTTTGGATAAGAGTCTAGCACTGAGCTGGTTAAGGGTCGATTACCCTATTCCCTAAACCTACACGCGCTAACGTAGGTTGATACTACAATATTATTGGGAACTCCTTGTGAGCTATCCCGGCCAATTGGTCCTTCAACTTGATATCGATATCATGGTACTTGGTTCTGTCGCTGACGAGTTATGGACAACTCTACCGCCGAGTGTGATAGTTGGGACCCGCGTAAAGCTCTATCGTTGTATGTCCATTAAGTGACAAGTCCCCCACAATCTATATTATTCAGTTTTGCATATTCATTACTCATGATGATTACCTTATGCATGCATATTCCACAAAAGTAAGGTTTGACTCATTCTTCAGCTTTTGATATAAATGTTATGGTCATCTTTAAGTCATTGAGAGTCGAGTCACTTAATGTTGTAAAGCTAAGCATGGTCATGTCATGATAAGATTACGACTTCAGAATGAATGCATGTGGCCCTTCTACTTTTGCTTGATAGATTATGCTATGTATGAAATGTTAAAATGATTTATTTTACTTAAGAGGTTTTGTTTACCTTTCATACCGGTACATTCCATGTCGCGACCACTTATCCTATCTATATACTGTCATTTAATGATGCAGGATCCATTCCAAGTTCAGCCTCGCTCGTAGTCACTTATAAAAGTAGCACCTGCGTGATTGAGTGATCCTCATCATTCGAGGAATAGACTTTGAGTTGTCTCTTATATATTTTCATTTCGGTTTGTTGAGCTAGTTGAGGTTTTCTCCCATCAGCTCATCCTGATTAAACTTCACAGACTTAGACGTTTATTCAGTTTTAGGTGTTTTATTCTGTTGTTATGTTGAGTTAGACTTCCTCTATGCTTATATCATTGATACTTTAGTTTATTGTATGAGTTAGATGAATGCTTAATCCATGGGTCGACTTATGGTCTCTCGGGGTCCTTGTCCCATGCCTACGATCCGGGTCTATGCTTGTGTCGTGAAGGTGTAATTTTAACATGTGGCACATGTGCCCCAACCACTTTTGAAAGATGCATGATGTCAATTTTCTCAGAAGTAGTTTGAAGATTCCATGGAAGTTTTCATGGATAATTTCTCCATTTTGGGAAATTCGTTCAGTTATTCTTAGAACACTTGAGTGATGCATTGAGAAGGTATGAAGAAATTAATTTGGTTCTAAACTATGAAATGCCTTCATGGTGAAGGAAGGCATCATGTTGGGGCATAGAGATTTGCGAGAAAGGTGTAAAAGGTGGCCAAGCAAGGTGAATCTATATCCCACCTACCCCCTCAAAAGGTCGTGAAAGGCATAAGCAGTTTCTTGGTTCACGCAGGCTTTTATATCTGGTTTGTCAAGGACATTTCCAAAGTGGCTAACCCATTGTTTCGGCTATGTAAGAATGATGCTTCCATTTTGATGATACATGCATAAAGGCATTCCTTGATTTGAAAGAGAAACTCATACAAGCTCCTATCATTGTTGCACCAGATTAGTGAACCACAATGTTAATGTAATGCAAGTATGGTATTTGCCTTAGAAATGTTGGGCAAGGAAACATAAGTTATTCCCATCAATTTGCTATGCTATTATTCCCTTTAAAGAATCCCAAGTGAACTACATTGTTACAGAGTAAGTGTTACTTATAGTGGTATCTTCTTTCGACAAATTTCCATCATAACTATTAGTGAATAGGGTGGTGGTACACACCGATCATGAAACACACCAATACCTCATGATTAAGGAGGATGCTAAGCCTAAACTCATTTGATGGGTGCTTTTTCTACAAGAGTTTGACTTTGCGGTTAAGGATAGGTGAGGTGTGAAAATAAGGTGGCTGATCATCTTTCTCAGATAGAGGAAGATGGTAGGCTTGTAGGAGATAATGAAATAGATGATGCCTTTCCTAAGAATGCATCTTGGCTGCCCCTCATGATTTAGTACCATGGTTTGTTGACTTTACCCAACTTTTTCTAGTTACAGAATGCTGAAAGCCTAAACTTCTAACAGAAGAAAAAGTTCATGTTGGTGTTCAAGTTCTATTAGGATGAACCATACCTTTTCCATATGTGCTAGAGATCAACTCACAGTTGTGTCTCAAGTAGAGAAGATACCTATCCTCAAGGCATGCCACTCCTTCACCTATAAATGGGCCATTATGGAAGTATGAGGACAACAACAAAACTATTACAATGTGGATTTTATTGGCGTACTCTCTATCACGAAGCTCATGTTCTTGTTAAGCATTGTGATCAATCTTAGCATTTTATCTGCATCTCAAGGCATCATTATCTCTCTTTAACACTGATCTTGGAGGTTGAGTTGTTTTGATGTATGGGGTATAGACCATCATTTTATATGTGAGCTCACATAGAGAGTATTTACATTCTCGTAATTATCGACTATTAATAATGCTCAAACTCCTCCTGATAAAGTATGAAATGAATTTTGTGAATAAAGAACTCAACAAGGTTTAGGTCAAACCCAAAGGGAATATTGTAAGAACAAGACTAATATAAGTATTTAAGCTTTTAGGTCTGTTATCTCAGAGTGGGGTTTTATAGAAAACAATTTTTAAAACTAGATTGAAATTCAATTGTTCTTTTCAAGATTTGCAATTAACTAGGGTAAGTGTTCCCCATGGGCTATAACTACTTCAGTTTACACTTGTGATCTATCCCAATGCTTGCTGTAGAACTTATAACAAGGGTTAATCCAAATGACAAGTTTCGTCCTTATTGGATGACTATAGATCAATCCACTAGGTTAGATCTCATGAGCAATTTTCATTTAAATGTTATCAATTTGTTCAAAATTAACCATCCTGCGACCGCAACTCAAGTTATATAATGATCATGAAAATCAAGGCTTTGTTGTAATTCTCTTTTTCTAATCTTTACTTCTCTAAGTTCAAGCAAGTAAAGAACTCGGACAGAATCTTAATGTTACAGAATGTTAGGAAATATTAAAGATGAAGAGAATACAATACATGCATTTAGCATTGGTTTCAGTCTTTGTGTAACCCTAGTTCGTTATCCATCATGGTTCCCACAACCCCAGTTGTGGAGGTTTTAACCTCATGATTGTAAGATTATTATTAGTATTCATGAACTAACACATAAGTGAATACTTACAACGATGATTGAAAAGAAAACCTGCTTTGAATATTACATGAAAAGATGATGAACAAAATTTAGAGCAATTCGGAAAATCAAGTTAAAAGTCTTTCTCATGAATTTGCTCCTATATATTTATCAAACACTAATTACAAACTAATAATGAATGTCTCTGAGCTACTCTCAATGTTTATGAACTAAAGAAACCTAAAAGCATTTATACAAATAATTAAATGCTTTTCCACAAGTTAACGATATCCGTCTGTGACCTCTAATACATTACATAATAGGATTGTATGGGCCATTCCTTGTCTCGCACATCCCTTCTGCAGAATTTGCCTAAATGTTGGCCTCTGGTATGACTCGTAATATGATTCCATGAGTCGTACAATCAAGTCGTAGTTTGATATTGAGAACTCCCAGCATCCTTAGAAATTTATACGAATGACTAGGTATGCCTCGTAGCGTGCTCCTACAACTTGTAACAACTTGTCGTAACATGAGATCTTCCATGTTCCAAAAATCTCTAAAGTTCTCCATGGCTCTTGGTATGGGTCGTAGGTGGATGTTACAATCCATAATTGCTACCAATACCAGAGACTTCAGTTGTGCAAATTTCTTTGCAGGTATTGTATGACTCAGGATTGTAGCTCGTACTAGGATGGTACAATTCATACTAAGAGTCGCATTTTGCCTTTGCTGCTTGTACCATTTAGTACGAAACGCACTGAGATCCGTACTTGGCCCAAAGTCTGCAACTTTATGCATCTCTTGCACATTCTCAATCCTTTCTTTTTCCATGAAAATAAAATAAAAGCACCTCTTATCCATATAAATACACCTAAGTCCATGTTATTTTCCCAGTTTTAAGTGTTGAAAATGATGTAAACTTATGAACACATCAACACCCTCAACATAAGACTTTTGCATTTCCCTCAGGCAAAAAAAAACAAAAAACCAAATGATACTTAACTAGAAAATAAACCTAGGATCCAGTAACACTAATCAATACTTGCACTATGAACACAAATAGCTTTTTACCCTTTTCCATATAAAGCCAAATTAGCTATGCACATCAAGTGAACAAAAACCATGATAAACAAGGATCAAGATATGTCATTTTAGTTATTAACAGAGAATCAAGTTATTATTGTGCTTTTCACACAAACAAGCGATAGAATAAGAACACAACCATGCCCTCAAGAAAATGAAGCCCCCAACTCACAGATATATGAAAATATGAAACTTGGGACTAAAACATGACTCTCACTCTCACAAGGATGTTCCAAATACAATACATCGGATACCATAGGCCTTGTATTTTCTTTACATTGACTCTTTGGACAGTCGGACTAGGATCACTATAGGACATTGTTCATCTTGTAATGTAGGCTTCGAGTTGGGTATGGTAAATATAGGATTTTAAACCAATGACCAATAACCCTTCTTGGCACACTACATATGTTTCCCTACTTTTCCACTTATTTCACCCTTTTTCCACTTATTTAACTTTTTTTTCTCCTTTTCTCCCTCAATATATCATGTGTGAGCTTGGTGTATTTTTTTCCATCCTTTTTCAACTCTTTTTTCCTTTCTTTTTAACTCTTTTTTTATTCTTTTCTTTTTCACACCACGCCTCATGTTTCATTGAATCTTTTCCCTCTCTTTATTTTTTCACCCCAAAGAGATCTCGCACCCCTACTATAGCCACCCTCAACTTAGGAATGTTGCCTGAGTTGAGTTCTAATCAGAAGAGACAGCCAGGGTCAAACAAGTTCAGTATAAACATTGGTTAAGGTGAATAGCTAATCAAGAAAAATTGGTCATCATTAAGGCTCAAAATCATAATCACGGGAATCATATCATTTTTTGGAAATTTAAGCTAAAATGGAGGCAAAACAAAAATGATCTATATGATCCTTTCTAACCAACTATCCTAAAACTAATAAGAACCAACCGGAAAAATTCTAGACCCTCAATATAGTATTGAACTACGTATTGATCTCACTCACTCATGGTACATTTTTGCATTCATTCTACCTATCCGATTTCTTACATGACAAACTATAACTACTCATGCTAATACACTAAATGACACAAAATTATACTTTACAATAAACAACACAGCTAACATCAAAAACAATAAAATCAAGAATGGTCATTTTTTTTCTCAAAACTTCAAACATTGCATTTTATAGTACAGAGTAATTCTAAAGCTACTTTCTAATTAAACAAAACACAAATACAACCTAAACGTACCAGTTCTACTTGATAGCATGGCCGAGGAAAAAGAAACATGGCAAAAAAAATCATTGGACGAATCAAAACTCCCAAAAAATATAAGTACAACCCCTCCCCTTTTGGAAAGCATGCTTCATCCCTAAAGCATAGGATATAGAAACACAAGGAAGCAGGATATACCTATAGTAGCACTATCGTTCATGTCATCACGTGGAGGTGGTACCTCTGCTGCATTGTGGCGCTGGCGGTGGCCGGCTCACTCAATTGTATATCAGTTGGGGGATTGGTTACCCTCACGTCTGTACTCAGTTATGTGCGACCTCAAGGAATAAACTATTTGTGCGATAGTGGAGCTCCGCTCCTCACTCCCTTTTCTTTGCTCGAATTGTGGCCATCATGAAGCATGCGGGCTCTCTACTCTTGTAGCTTTCTTTCCTTTTTCTATTTCTTTTATTCTTATTTGAGTTCTCGTCTTTCAACAGCCTCCGAGACCCTCTACTTCCCTTTTTCTCCTCTAATCCAATCGGCTCCAAATATCTTTGCCAAGTCAAGCTCAACAACATTCTCAATATCGGAAGTCGGGAAGAGTGAGGGCTACTTGAATTGCTGAGTTGTTAGGATGACAGCTCGGTCATTTGGCTCAAAGAGGCCCCAAACTCCTCATGGAAACTACCTATGCCAGTCTACTATACCGCACGCTCATTGATGCGACGCTCAAAGCTATCAAGTCAAGCATGCAAGACGCGTCGGCTGCCTCAATCTCGGCCACCTAAGGCTTCACATTCTCCATCATAGAATGCCTTTATATTAGTCACAGTTAGTCTCTTCGCCATCTTTTGCAGAAAATCCTGAAGCACTAGCATATATCCTGCTGGGGTCTGGCTTAGAAGAACCATAGGAGGTATGGCAGATGTGTTAGGAGCCATGCCAATATTAAGCGGGCTTCTATAGCCGGTATATGTCCCACTGCTCCTTTGAGGTGGGGGTATCAACCACTCACTCGTAGAAGCTTGAGGTAGTAGGACTGTAGTGTGAAGTCTAACTGGATCATCTTGAATAAGCCCAATATCTGCAATCCTTTACCTCCAGTGCTTCTTCTCTACCACATCATGCACCTTAAGACTTTCTTCCCATACATAATCTAAACACAGTAACTCAGGAATGGGATAGTATTGCTCAATCCCATAGTCCGATCTCGGACCTCCTCTATAATGACCCTTGGAGTGTCATCAATGCTGCTCTATCTGCACTAAGGAATTGTTGTTTTTACAATGGGTGCCAATCTGTGGAGACTGGCGTCACAGCAGGCCCTCCTTTGTAAAATTGTTGAAGATTTGGTGACCTTCTTTCCACGACTCACCCATTACGCATTGTCCTTATCCTCGATAATGACCCAAACCTTCACTTTATATGATTCTTCCTCTCCTCATAACCTATCAGCTTAATCTTCTTCATGAACTTCCACCTAGTAGTCGCTTAGGTGTATCTTGTAGTGGTATGGCGAGGCCCATATAATACACGAGAAATAGTACGCTCGCATATGTCAATAGTGCGGCCTCGCACCATTACACTCTCAAACTTGGGCTGATCTTTCAACTTCTACCCATCCTTTGCTTTCAGCTCCATAGTAGCCAAATAATTTACATAAAACTCCCAAACTATCTCCTGAAACTATATCTCATTCGGTACATTGGTGAGGATCCCGTGGTTCCTAGCCATCACTCGAATCCATTAGAAGTTGAATGTCTTGCTTCATCTCCCTCTATCTCAACCGAATTTACATTGGTGAGGATCAAGTGGATTTCTTCTTGAATACTCAACCTAGGGTAGTTCTTGGTGGTGAAAGAGAGACCTTGCTTATATATCTCTTGAGCCATCAAGTACTCCCCCACCAAATAGTCTGAGTTCTCCCTATGCGTAGTTTTCTCACCCCTCATTATAAATTTGCCTCATCCTTAGTCTCGAACTCCAAGATCTCTTTCTATGGATTGGGCCTCCTCGAACCCCCTCATCATTATTAGAGCCACTTCTAGACTTTTGGACCCGTTTCCTCAACTCCACCTCAGACTGAGAACGTCAGCTAATGTGGCAATGGTTGCCTCGGCTAGGCTTTGGCTTGTTCCTAGTGGTTCATGCTCCCATCGTATCGGATGTTTCAACCTTGTACTCTTCCACTAAACCACTAGGAGTGTTGCATTTCAGAGTTGTAGGGCTTATCTCTCAATTCCTTGAGCAGCTATCCTCTGCCTTGGCTTGACTTTGTCTTTGGAAGTTTTTAGTTTGCTTTTCTCTTCATAGTCATTTTACCTATGGAGAAAAAGGGTTAGAACCAGATATGAGAAAAAGAAAACAAGAAAATACCCTCCTAGAATTTTTTCACAGGTCTTTGTGCATGAGTCATACCTATAAGGTACGATCCGTACAGGACTTGTAGTATCTTGGATCCCGCCGATTCGACTTTGAGGTATGGCTCATTCCACTGATATTATGATCCATACCATAAAGATAAATGCAAGGATACCCCTCAAAACCCTTCTTATTGTATTTTTCTGCGACTCGTAAGTCTGACCCGCAGAAGTTGATTCCACTAGTCGTAATGGGATCGTACGGTTTGCTTTTGAAGTTGACCCTTTGAGTGCAGGAACAGTTTCTATAGCAAGGCAGGACATTTAGGGTACCATGGGTCATGCCAGTTACTGTACTAAATTAATTTACAACTGTTTGGCTTGGTACAGTCCCAATGAGCCATTCCACGAGTCATAGTATGAAACCACGAGTCGTAGGAATGCTTGTGAAACCTGTCCTTCCTATGTTCATGTCGGTTATGCGGGTAAGTTCAATTTTTTGTTGGGTACTCCAAATTACCCAATATAGGCATGCATTTTTCACACTTTTACAACTGCTCGAGTTCTCAATTATGATTCACAACCCATAACTCAGTTCTTTACAATTATTACTCGAGTTCACAAGCATGTTCCTAATTCTACCCAGCCAACAAAATCACACGGCAACTTACCGATCATTTTCTTAATCTATTTTCATGATTTTTGAGAATCACAATTGATAAAACAGTTCATATAAGCACGAAGGCCTTTTTATGCAACTAAAAGCACCCAACTACTTACATGATTTTTGAAAAATCTTGCCCAACTTCGTGCGTGATTCAGTAACTAGGGTAGGGATTTGACTTGTACGGTGTTAATCGCGCACAAATCAAACTGATGATTTTTCCTAGGAAGTTATAAGTATGAAGGATTCGTGGGGAAGATAATCATGGGTAGAGGATGTTTTAACGTGAGTCGGGTCAAAATTTTGGAATTTAAATATCTTTGGGAAAATCGGGTGATCCAGTTGATTTAAGGGTTTGGGTCCCGTCACGACTCATATCGCAACCAACCTACGACTCGTCCCTAGGACTCATAACAGAAGGTTTAGAGAAAACTTACTTGTGGACCTATAAGCACATCGCGCCCAGCTCATACACGATAGAGGTACGAACTGTTCCCACGACCCGTAGGTAACCTTATTGGAGTTCCATCCTTTTACATGGTTCATAACTACAGTGAGTACTATGACCCGTACAATGGATTTAAAAAGTCATAGGACTAATCATGTATCATTAACTCATGCACCAGGACATAGCTCTACTTCTCACCACGTCATACTCTTTGTTTGTACAATGCTCTTGTATGTGTTGTCTTTGAGGCTCATAGATACAAGTCTGTATTGAAAGTTTTCTACAACTTTTTTTCGTTTCATCTACATACTGAGCACACATAAGGGAATAAACTTGAGTTTCCTCCCAAGAAGAACTTGATTTAATGTCGTGGCATGACGCGGAGTGGTTGAGTTACTTAGACTTCACCAAATCACCTCATTGTTGCCTCCCAAGGAGCGCCTGATTTAATGTCACGGCTTTTTGGCGCAGAGTCGCCTGACTACTCATACTTCGTCAAGAAACTGAGAATCGGCCTCGATTGCTGAGACCACACTAAACTCTTTGGGCTTCTTCATTGAGTGGAAGACATTGAAAGTGACCTCCCCTTTATTAAGTCGAATTTGGTTGACGGTACCTCAGCATCTACTAGAAAGCCCTCAGTGGCAAGAAATGGTCTCCACAAAATGATGGGGACCTCAAATTCAACCTCACCAATATAGGATGACGAAGTATTCTTGGAATATAGATCATCAACCTATCAAGCACATCAAGCAGGATCCCCACAGGCTTCTTCAAAGTACAATCGACCATCAAGAGCCGCGTGGTAGTCTGAGTTTCAGTTGGCCGGCCTCAGCATCTACTAAAGCCCTCCCGGTGGCATGATGGTCTCCCCAAAAATGATGGGGACCTCAAATTCAACCTCGCAATATAGGATGATGAAGTATGCTTGGAATATGAATCTGTCAAATTTGACAAGCACATCAAATGGGATCCCCACAGGCTTCTTCAAAGTACGATCGACCATCAGAACCGCGTAGTAATCGGTGTAGAGGCCCCCAAACCCAACTGCTTGAACACAACTAATGGCATCAGATTGATTCTTGCTTCTCGTTGCGAGTGCTTTCATAAACTCAGCGTCATCAAAAAGTCCGCTAGAGCAGTGAAGGGCACACAGTTATATTCTTTTTTTGGCGAGATCCGTGAGGCCAGCAACGCTGCAATGATGCAAATTTGTGGCTCTTAGCTCACAGACCTCTTCCCTAGTAACAAGGTCCTTCATTAATTTGGCATATCTAGGTATACGCTCTAATGCCTCAATAATGGTATAATATTCTGAGATAATTGTTTAAGCATAGATATAAATTTTGAAACTTACCATCTTCTTGCCTTCTTCTTCATTCTTTGAGGAACGATGGCAATGGACCGCTGGGATAGTCGTATAAATCTGTGTGGCCCCTTTTTACTTACCTTTTCAGCTTTGGACTCCTTTTCACCAATTGGACCTCGATCCAACTCAGCCTCTTCCTTAAGATCTTTCTGGCAACCTTATCATCATCATCAATCGCGATCTCTTTTCTTCCTTTGAAATTCAACTACAACTGGTAGAGGGGATCAACTGTGGTCTTTCCATACTAGTCATCACAGACATATAGTGACTATCATTCTTTAGATTTTGCAGTATGTTTCTACATAGTGTTCCCTTTTGCCTATGGTTTAGGGATGCGAATGGATTTCACCAGTGTGCTCGATTTTCTTCATGGTTGTTGCATGTGACTCAACTTTTTGTTCTATGCTAGATATATCTCCCAGAATGTCTTTCAGTTTCTCCTTAGTGGATCTCACCTTCTTGAGCATCTCACCCATCATCTCTCAAATTTTAACTATCTAACTCCTCCCTCCGTGCATTGAAAGCTGTAATCCTGTAGTTGTTGCGGTAACCATCATTCCATTCTCCCTCTTGCTCACGACCTCGGCTCCTATCCCTATACCCATTACGGTTGTAGTTGTCTCAATGTGGTTTCAACCTTCGTTTTTCAGTACCTTGGTGCCAAGTGTCCAGTCAAGATATTAGGCATTGGCCCAAAAACCCTCCACCCTAGTTGTCGAAGTTTTCCTCCTCCTGAATCAAAATGTTAAGCTGATTCACATGCCTAAGATCCCACTGCCGTGCCTTTCTGGCCCCAAGGCCCATGATATACTTCATGAGCAGGTCTAATGATGTACGCTTGTAGGCCAATTCCTGATCCTCACCTCCTTCTTTTATTGGTATGCAGTCATATCAACAACATATAACTGATTGCTTGACTTCCCTGGTGTACCCAGGCCACATTGATTTTAGTCACTCTATCAAAATAATGGAAGCTTGCTCCCATGAGTGAATCACCGGTGCTCCTTCCCCATAGTATCTGCCACAATTTTTATGTTGTTGTTCAAGGACCTATAAGAAATCTCCAACAAACCGTCATATGGAATTTTATGTTGGGTACTTAGTCAACTTCTTTTGAAATCTCAATCGGGTCTCATGAGGTGCCTCTATTTTCAGTTGTCAAAATTTTTAGATCATCCTTATGTTGTACCATCGGTAGGGGGCGGGAAGAATCTCACCTAGAAAAGCCTGTTTGAGCTCCCTCTATTTGGTGATGATTTCGGACAGCTTCTACAATAACCATAAAGTGGCCTCCCCAAAAAGAGAGAAGGGGAAAAGTCTCGGCCTTATTGCATCTACAGTGAAACCTGGGTAACACAGTATGCCTTGCATATTCCAGCGAAATTCATGAAGTGCAGGTTGGCATCATCAACTGCATGACCACTAAACAACCCTTTAATATTCAACAACTGTATCATGGTGTTAGTGATGTCCAAACTTTGCCACTAGTAGGCAAGGTTGTGGTACAATAGCTCCGATTGACCCGAGTTCATCAGTAATAAGTTCATCCTCATCAAAATGAAGAATATCTTAGGCCCTACATTGCCCCTTAGTGGATATAGCGCACAACTTCATCCCGAGTGCCCTCAGCTTCCTAAAGTGTAGCTTTCTAGCTAGTTCGGCTTGCCTAGCTTCTTGACAAGGCAGAGGGCCTCTCTTTTCTCTTGGTTTTGCATTCTTCTGTTCGTAATTCAAATTAAGAGGTATAAAGGGGTTTTCGCTCCATTTGTACTTGGAATTCACCAAGACAACTTGTAGGTGTCAAAAAACAAAAAAAAAAATGTAAATAAGGAAATAAAACCTTAAAGTTAAATACAAGCAATTAATCAATCTTAGAGTCGTATTCCTTGCAATGGCGCCAATTTTTTATAACACTCAAATTCACATCTGATAAAGTATGAAGTGGATGTTGTCAATAAAGAACCCAACAAGGTTGGGGTTCAACCCACTGCAGGAATAATGTAAGAACTAGACTAATGCAGGTATTTAAGCTTTTAGATGCATTATCTACAAATTGAGAGGGGGGAGGGCTTATAGAAAACAATTGTAAAACATGATTGAAATTGAGTTGTTCTTGACAAAGATTTTCAATTAACTAAAGGTAATTATTCCCCATGGGTTCTTACTTCGGGTTTTACCTCGTGATCTATCTCGAGTCTTACTTGCAGAACTAATAACTAGGTTTCATCCAAACGGCTTGGTTCATCCCTCTTGAATGACTATACTCAATCACGGGTTACGTTCTCATGAGCGATTTTAATTTAACCATTATCCATTTGTTCCAATTTAGCTATCCTGCGACTTCAACTCCAAGTTTTACAATGATCATGAAAATCAAGGCTTTTTGTAATTCTTTTCCTGGTCTCTAAGCCTCAGTTCAAAGAAAGTAAAGAAGGTCGACAAGTCCTAATGTTATGCACCATTAAGAAACATTAAATATGAAGAATACAATAAAGTTTAGCACTAGTTTTGGATCACTTTGTGTAACCTAGTTCGTTAATCCATCATGGTCCCACAACTCTAGTTGTGGAGATTTTTAATATCTCATGATTGTAATATTAGCAGTTAGTATTCATACACAACATAAATTAATACCCCATTGATGATTGAAAAAAAACCTACTTTGAATATTGCAAGGAAAGATGATAAAATTCAAAAACAATTGAAAATCCCAGTTAAAGTCTCAAGAATTGCTCTCCAATATTGTCAAAACTGATTACAAACTGATAATAGATGTCCTCATGAACATCCTCGCAATGTCTATCCACTAAAAGAAACCTAAAAAGCATTTATACAAATAATAAAATCCTTTTCCAAAGTTAACAAGGAAAAAACCAAATCTGGCACCGACACTTGATATTACTCCTTATACGACCCGCAATAGGATTGTATGTGTCGTTCCTTATCTCCGTACACCCCTTGTCTTCTACGGAATTTGCTAAGTGTTGTCCTCTTGTGACTCCATAACAAAGATCCCATGAGATTGTACAATCAAGTCGTGGTTTTGATAGTGAGAACTCGGCATCTTACGAAGATTTCTACAAATGTCTTGGTATTCCTAGTACTGTGCTCCTACGACTCATAATAGCTTGTCATAGCATAGATCTTCCAAGTCCCAAATATCTCACGAAGTTCTCACGGCTCCTAAGTATAGGTCGTAGGTAGATATTACGATTTTAATTTGCTACGTATCGGGGAAACTTCAAGCTGTGAAAATTTCTCTAAAGTATTCTACGACTCAAGTTACGGCTCGTACTGAGAGTGACACATTGCATTTTCCTTGTACCAATCTTCTGTACTTCTCCACGAGTCTTAGTAAGGCTCGTACCATCTTAAATACGGCTCGTACTGAGATCCGTACTTGGACAAAATCTGCACCTTTATGCATCTTTGCACATTCTCACTCCAACACCTATTTTCCCTGAAAACAAAGTAAAAAGAACCTCTTATCCATATAAACACACCTAGAGTCCATGTTATTTTCAAGTTTAAGCATCGAAAGTGCTATAAACTCATAGAACCTCAACTATGTGTTTAGAATTGGGTCAACTTAGTGACTTTACCAAATAATGAAGGCAAGAATTGTGGCCCAATTCATAAAGAAATATATTTTCTAAGGTTTGACACTCGTGCCATCATCGAGTGATGGGGATCACACACTTTGCAATCGGTTGTTCGGGAGTTGCTTGCCTAAGTATGGAGTGAAGCATAAATTCACTACGCCTTATCATCCTCAAACATGTGGCCAAGCCCAGACTATCAACAAGGAAATCAAATCCATCTTGAAAAAAATAGTGAATGCCACTAGAAGGGTGGGAAAAGGAAGGCTAGATGATGTCCGATTAGGCATGTTTTGGACAGCTTATCAAAAGCCCATTGAAATGTATCTCTATCAAATCGGTGTTTGGTAAAGCTTATCATTTGCCGATAGAGTTGGAACATAAGGAAATATGGACCTTGAAGAGTTTAAATATTGATTGGGGAAGGCGTTCGCGCGAGTTGAGAACCTTACTTGAAATGGATGAGTTCAAAATGAGGGCTTACGAGAATGCTTTCATATATAAAGAGATTGGGTTCTTCTGTTCAATTCGAGATTACGATTATTCCCAGGTAAGTTGTAATCCAAGTGGTCAGTCCATTCAAGATGTCACAAATTTTCAGAATTGAGCCATTAAGCTTTGAAGGTAAAATGGACTCTAAAGTTTAAGGTAAATAGGCAATGAGTTATTAAGTACTTAGGTGTTCTAGAAGAAGTTGACCTGATTGGAGTAACACATGATGAGCCTTAGCATAAAGGCTTCAAAGCATGTCGCGACATTAAATCAAGCACATTTCTTGTTACTTCACATTTTATTATTTTTGTTATGTAGGATTGGAGTTGTGAATAAGAGGAAGAAGAAAAGTATGGGCATCCGTTGGACTGTGAGAGTAGGTACCAACTGTAGAGGTGAGTCAAACAAAAGAAATCTGATCTCTAGAATACTTGAGAAAAAGGTGAGCACATGCGCCTCACTTGCAAAATACAGGCAAGGACTTGAGGAACACAGGTGTATGCAATTAGAGACAGAACACCTGGAAAAAATCACTCAAAATAAGTGACTGTATCTAACCTACAAAACACGAGAGATAGATCTGCGAGACACAGGTGCAGCACAAATCTGGGACACTACACTGCAGGACAATTGAGGGTCACCTGCATTTTGCGCTCATAGATCCAAACTTGCCGCCAGGTCCATCGCAGTGCAAGCTTGGTTATTTTTAAAAACTTTACCCGACCGTTTGACGAGATCCGACCCATTGCTTTTAAAAATTATTCTCACTTTCCAAAACACTAATTTTCTGCCCACACTATTTTCTTGGCCCCTCAACCATTTACATTTCCCACATTCATCCATTAACTCACTTTGTTCATTCACAACTCTTCACCTTGTTTCCCTCCTATAAAACCCACCATTCCTTCAACTTTTCCACCACCACATACCTTTAAACACCAAATAAACAAAAAGAGCTCGGAGTCAATCTCATCTTTTGGTCAAAAAGCTTCAAGTTTCAATTTCATTACTCTCCTCACTCTATTTGATATGTGTTTTAATTTTCACCTTTATTTATTTGAGCTTGATGATATGTGCAGCACAAATAGCATGATAATCTTCATTCTCCTTGACCAAAGTTTTCCCCCATTTCGTATTCTCACATTCTTCATGTTCATTGTGAAATTGTCTCTTGTGGATAGTTGAAGGGGGTCTTCCCGAAATATCTAAGGCAACAGACTTTATTGTTTCATGATACTATATCATTGGAAAGTTGTTGCTACATTGCTTTCAAATTTTAGTTGGGGGTGAAGTAACCCATTATCTTTAGATGAATGACTTTTCCTGATGATAGAATGGGTGACGTTTTTCTTAAGGAGAAATCACCATTTCTTATTGTGTGCTTGATAATGTGGATGAAAATGTAGTTATTTTCAGTTGTGAGTTATGTGTATTTTTGGGGGAAATTATCTTGATAAATATTGGTTGAACTAGTCATTTGATGTTTTACGATAATAGATAGGAGTAACGCATCCTTCTTAAGGGATGTTAAGGGGATACAATGGTTAAACATATTATTGATAATGTTGATAAATATTTTGGAGAAATTACAATAACCTGTTATATAAGGATCTTGTTCATACTTGCTTGGAAAATTTGAATGAAATCTTGTGGGTTGAATTTTAGACATAGTTAAACAAGCTGCGTGTCGTAGATTTTTCTCTACGGAATGAGTTGTCTGATTAGGTATTGGAGCTTGGAGCTCCAGCTGTCCTACACCTATGTTCCACCTACATACCACAGATCCACATTTTAAAAATGCAGATAAAATGTAGGTGCTAGTGAAAAATATAGTGATTCTGCTGCTTACCTGTGCTTAAACTGTGGTGGGTCACACACATGAAAATACGGTCGCGCATGTGTTAGCGGTGATTTTTATTTGTTGCATCACTTTACTTTCTATCCAATTTCTTTTATTTTTCTTCCTTTAGTATAGTGTAGCTTCTTTCTATTATTTTCCTTAAGCAAATTACAAAAAGTGTTGGGTTTGTGTTATGGTGTAGCACCCATCTCTGGAGGCATGCGGGCTTTGATGCCATACTAGGATACGAGATGTTTGGCTAAGAACTTATGCACTCTAAGTACTGCATGCTCTTCAAATCAAGAAAGCAATGAGCTATATCTCAGTTGTAAACACCCTCCTGGCGTGACAAGACCGCGTAGCAACATGTAGAAGAAAACAACTAACCAACACCAAGCAACAAAAAGGATCTATTATGCAGGCCGACAAGACCACCATGCTATCTAGTTATAATAGAATAAATATAAGTAATCATAACTATGCTATAGAAGACAAGGCTGCAAACTAGAGCTAAGCTGACGACACAAGGTTATCAAGAAAAATAAATATACATAGGCCCCATAAGCCCAACAAAACCAACAACGAGTGAATGTGTAGCCCCTGCAAGCCTGTAAGAGTAGATAATGGTCGGGGACGGGGCCCCGACCTTCCCATAAAATGCACAACAAAAGCAAAAAACTTCTAACTTCTAGAAACCCCAAGAGAAAAGGAGTTGATTAGACCACTGACTCACGGCTGATGACTAAGGAGGTCTGAACTACATCTAACCGCACCTGTAGGAAAGTAATATAGTACACAAAGGATTGGTGTCAGTACAATATGTACAAATATGTAAGGCGATAATGAAAACGATTGAATATCTTTGATAATAAGCGCCAAATGATTCAATAAAGGATAAGAGATACAACCTGCATTGACCTATAGCCTGCTTTATAACTAACAATAAGTGACGTAAACAGAACCTTATGGCCCCCATACGCTCAGAGAGTAAAACCAGCATAGAATAAGCCGCCCGGGGCCCCCGCAAGCCACCTGGCGAGCACACTTCAATTTATATACCCCTAAAAAGATCAAAAAGAGTCAACGGATAACTATAGGCAACCTGCCGAGCAGAGTGGAGTCTACAACTGAGCCCGCTCGGCTCTTGTAGTTGTGTCTGATTCTAGTGGACTCCTGTAACTGCCCTGGGCACAAAGGCTCGACAAATTCGAGTTATGCCAATGCGATATAAAAATAATCTTCCAGCCATGGATGGGTACGTAGTATGGCCCTTGGGCACGAGTCTGATCCCTTACTGGATAATACTATACCTAAAATCAATCCACCACCAAATCTGCGATATTAATAACTGAAGTCAACAGAAGAAGGCACTGTATCAGGTAGGTCAGTCAGTCTAGTGAAAACTCTAATATCAAATATGTAAAACTATTTTGTACATTCTTTTGATTTCTTACAAGGATTTAGGTCGTATTAAGATACGACATGAATAACTTAGCAAAGGAATTCTCCTTAATATACCTCAAATGCTTATTTCGTTTAGCAGGTAGTTTCAGCCTATAATCAGTACATTCCTTTGAACTGCAACCCTTATACCAAAAGAATAGTGTTAATTTCAATACTAGAATTTGGCAAATAAAAATATCTTTCAATAAAGTGTAATGCTTCTAATTTCAACTCTGAATAACCAGTTGAAAACCCATAATTTCTCGAGAGTTCGCCAAAAAGGAGAAATGCTTACCTATTGCATGTGGCCGTTTCCAAGATTCAATTTGGAGTAATTAACCTTTACTCGGTAGGTTCCAATATACAGACTGAATTTCAAGAAATAAATCTGTAGAAATACTTCCCGTAGGCCTAGAACTTGTTACCCGAAATTAATTTGCGTTTGAATGAGAATTTGATAAAGCGTAAGGAATTTGATGAAAACCTATTAAAAATTGCGTGCCTTCTCTAATTTTGTCATGGGATTGATGAATAGATAACATTAAACAAGAAGGTCTTATATATATATATATATATACGGGATGTGGACTAGGGGTTCCTCGCCAAGTCAACGCCACTAGCGTGCAGATCGCGCCTCCCAAGGCGCTGAAATGCATGGCGCTCCACTGCTGCCCAGCACGCCATAAGCAGGCTGGCGCGTCGCTGGCCCCGTGAAGCGCGGCTTTCCCAGCCCTACCTTCGAGGCTCTTCCCGCACTCGTCGAACTCTCATTATTCATCACAAGATCCACTTGCACGCACACTAACCTCTAACATCTGTAAATTTTAACATCCCCTCCCCCTTAGGAAGATTCGTCATCGAATGTCATCTTCAGGCTTAAAGGAATAACTCTTTTGACTAATACTTTGAAAAATTTTGTAGAGTCTCCTCTATATTATGGACTATCCGGAAACCTAAAACACAAAAAAACCCAACAAATGTGTCTCATGGGACGCTATAAATAGCTATTCCACAAAAAGGTAACTAACTAAACAGTACTAAGAATATAGAGTAGGTATACTAGACAGCCGAACAACAACCTCACCTCCTTTGCATATATTGAGTTAATCTTGTAATAAGTGAGGATACCTAGATCTCATGTCGTCTAAGCTTCCCAAGTAATCTCTTCTTTTTATTACTGTTCCTCCACAACTTTAGCGGGGCCACTTCTTTAGTCCTTAACCTACGAACCTGCCGATCTAGTATGGCAACTGGAACCTCTTTATAGGATAACTCCTCATTAACTTGAGCGTCCTCAACGGAACAACTTGGGATGTGTCCCCTATGCACTTTCGCAACATGTATACGTGAAAGACTGGATGAATGGATTCTAACTCTAGAGGAAATTCTAGCTCATATGCCCACTCGGCCTATCCTCGGAAGGATCTTATACAGACCAATGAACTAAAGGGCTAGCTTTCCGTTCTTATAAAAAACCTCATCACGCCCTTCGCCGGCAAAACATTGAGGAATACCTCAAATTCAAGTCTCTATGTCGCATATCGGAATAGGACTTCCCCGGCGACTCCTAGGCCATTACAAGCGCTCTCTGATGAGTTTACTTTGTCTTATGACTGTAGTGGATCATATCAAGTCCAATCAATCTTGCCTCCCCTACTTCGAACCATCACATGGGGGACCTACATTTCTACACATACAAGGCCTCATAAGGCACCATCTGAATTGCAAAGTGATAACTGCTATTATGTGAAAATTCGATAAGGGTAAATGCTCGTCCCAACCCTCAAAGTCTAGTACACACGCTAGTAACATATCCTCGAGCAATTGAATGGTGCGCTCTGCTTGTAGATCTGTCTGGGGATGAAAACTTGTACTCAGATTAACCTACTGTGTCCCCAAGCCTTTTGAAATGACTGCAGAATTTAGCTATAAATTGTGCTCCTCTGTCAGAAATAATAGATGCGGGAACACCATGTAGTCGAACTATTTCCATGATATACAACTCAGCATAGTCTTCGGCAGAGAAGGTAGTCCTTACTGGTAAGAAATAGGCTCACTTCATTAATCTGTATCGATAATGAACCAAATAGAATCAGATCTTTACATATGCAGGGCAATCTTGTCACAAGTCCATGTTGATTGCTTTGTTTCCACGTAAGCACCGCTATCTCTTGAGGTGATCCGCTTGATTTCGATGTTCCGCCTTTACCTGCTGGTAGTTGGAATCTTGTGCTACAAATTCAGCTACACCCTTTTTCAATCCAGGCCACCCAGTATATCTCTTTTCTGTCATGGTACATCTTCGTCGCACCTGGATGGAGAGAGTAACGAAGATAATGTACCTACATGATTTCTTACGACAAAGTCTGCTACATCTAGAAAATATAGGTGACCTATTAGCCTAAAGACCCCATCTTTCGTCAACTCGAGTCGTTGATTCACGCTGTTGATCCTTATCTCTGAGTTGCGCTAGGCTAAGGTCTTCATACTGTCGTTCTTTCATCTATACAACTAGGAAGATATTTTTGTATTAGAATCGCGCAGTCCCATTAACCACGAGTCTACTATCTGGATGGCTAAGCTGGTTAACCGGTGTTTTTCTCGAGCCGTTTCCCACTCTATTTTGGCCTTATATGTTCCTTCCCATAGATGCGGCTAAGTGCATCTGCTACAATATTAGCCTTCCTGGTTGATAAAAATATTTATGTCATAGTCTTTGTTAATTTTAGCTTAATGACACGGCCACCAAATTCAATTCCTTCTGTGTGAATGTATTGGAGGCTTTTATGATCAGTAAAACTATCCATGTTCACCCCGTACAAGTAAAGTATCCATATTTTCAAGGCATGAATCACCACAACTAACTCTAGATTATGGGTGGGATAGTCCTTTACATGCTTCCTGAGCTTCCTTGAAGCATAAGAAATTACCTTACCGTGCTACATCTTAATGAATCCCAATCCAATGCCTGAAGCATCAGAATATACAACATAGCCCTCTAAACCTTGAGCAAGTAACACTAGTGCCGATGTCAATCTATTTTCAACTCCTGGAAACTTTTCTTGGGGGATTCAGTCCCAGTAGAACTGGTTTCTTTCTACGTCAATTTGGTCAAAAGGGCTGATAAGGTAGAAAAATCCTTCCACAGACCTTACGTAATACCACTTTGAACTCGCACCTGTTGGTATCCACGACATTAAGTCAATCTCGAAAAATATTTCGCCCCTTGCAACTGAGTCAAACAAGTCGTTTTATCACAGGAAGAGGGTTTTATTATTAATAGTAGCTTTATTCGGTTGCCCGATAATCTATACACATATGTAGGGATAGATGTTTCTTACAAGCAATTTGGCGTACCCCATGGTAGCGTACTTATCTGATAAAGCCCTTATCTAATAGGTCTTTCATTGCTCTTTCAATTCTCTCAATTCAGTAGGGGACATTCGGTACGGAGGGATGGATATAGGTTGAGTACACGATAGCTAGTCGATAGAAAAATCGATTTCTCATTATGGGGGAATATCGGAAGTTTATCTAGAAACACATCTAGAAGAAACTTATTTACTGCTTTGGAATGGACTGAAAGAGTAAAGTTCTTCTTGCACATCCTAAATCCCTGACAATATGATAAATACATCCCTTTTTTATCAATTTTTTCGCGAATATAGCATATGAACCTACCTTTTGGCGTAGTACGACCCTACCACTCTCACTCTCCTACAGGTGGAGCGGAAAGTCTTGGTCCAACACTATACATTTGCATAACAGGGCGCTATACAATCCATACCCGTAATTGCATCAAAATCAATCATTTCCGAAAGCTCCACTAAATACGCTAATTTTGGCTGTTGCCAACTATTAATACCTTGTGGAAATCCTTTTATCTATAATGGAATAACCGATAGGTATAGACACCGAGAAGGTTATTTGAAGAAATTCCAGTGTTTATACCAAACTTTTCAGACACTAATGGAGTATCATAGGAAAAAGTGGAAATCGGGTCATCAAAGCTATAAGCCAGTGAGAAAATGTCCGGCATACCTATCATAACATCCGGCATAGACTCGGCTCTTGTTGCCTCACTAAAGCATAAGTGAGATTCAGACCACTGCCTGAACTGGATGCTAAGGCTGCCTGAACTGGATGCCCCTAAAGGTTCTAGGGCATGTGACCTGCTTTGAATATTTGTCTTGTCGATCCCGATCCACACGACCTCTATTTGGACAATCCCTAATCCCATGATCCTCTTGTCCATAAATTGCCAACAAGCGGTAGAACCATATCTGCACGCCCCAAAATGACAATCAACTACAAATAACACAACATGGCACTGTGGACCTACTCGTCGGCCCTCTCTACTCACAGCTTGATTCCTGTGAGCTCACACCGGGTCTGTGCCCTCGATGATCCGGTCTACCATCTGCTACAATGGAGGTGGAGGTTTGGGTAGCCTACGATATTCGCGGCCTAGATCTACATGAAATTTTGCATGCATATCCGCAGGGCGCGTTGTTTAGGATGGTACCACTCCACTACATCCCTTATGCTAAAAGAATAGGGATAATTTCAATACTAAATTCGATAAATAATGATATCTTCTGATAATAATATTAACTATAATTCAACTTTGAATAACGCGGCCGAAAACTCCACTGTAATTTCTCGAGAGTTCCAGAAAGGAGAAAAACACCTATTGCCTGTGGCTGTTTTAGGATTAATTTGGAGAAATTCTAACAAGCTTTACTGGGGTGGGGTTCCGAATACCCAGTGAAATTTGAACAAATAACTCCATAGAAATGCTTCCCGTAGGCTTAAAACTTGTGCAAGAAGTTAATTTGCGTTTGATGACATTTGATAGCATGAATTTGATGAGAAACCTATTGGAAATTGCATGCCCTACAGCAATTTGGTAAGTAGGATTATTTCAAAGATAAATTTAAGAAGGGGATTATATATATACATGGGCGGTGGACTAGGGGTGCCTCATACCGGCCTATGCTTGCCACTAACTTGCCGCGCCATGCCTACCAGGGAACTGGTCTGCTTGGCGCATCGTCTTTTCCAGTGCACGAGCGAACTTGCGCGTCGTGATGGCCCCACGGCTTAGCCATGCCCAACCCTTCTTAGGAAGCTCTTCCCGCATGGGTCAAACTGTCATTACTCATCACTAATTCCACATGTACACACACTAACCGCTAACATCTTACGAGGAGTGTAACATAAGAAACTCACATTGTCTTGCGGGGAACATGTCTTCATCTTGTCGACAAGACAGGAGAGGCCCCGACCTCTCCTCTAGGACCCAAGGAAAAGGAAAATTAAAGGAAGCTCCGGTCCCTACCAATCTTTAAGATACGAACCGATTCTGTCAACGGGATAAAAGCTTACCATCAAATATTAGAATCAGTCCGAATTCTCCGAGAGAAGCATTTCAACTAGGAAGGGCTAAGGCAGGAGTTCCCTATAATCACCAAATAATTTCTTAGAGAGATTGGCAGCCCTTCTTGGATACTCTATTGATTTTTACCCTAACCTGGTGGTGGAATTCTATGCCTTCTATTAGGCGACGCCAAGATTCAATGAAGCATATAGGGAAGGTAGATGAGTTTTCAAATCTCCCATCACTCAGGATCCATGGATTAGAGGTGGATATCACCACAAATGCAAATTACAATTCTATCTGTTGGGGTGACCACTTGAACAGGGGATCAGTTTGCATAGAAAGTGGTTACCAAGGAGACTAAACACAATGGGTGGCTCAGGCTATTTGCAAATAATGACAACCATTTTGGCCACCATGGGAGGTAAAATTCTAGGGCAGGACCTCTAATTCAAAGCCAAATTAAGGCTCGACTTGGTGTTTTATCATCTTATGCCTCTAAGAATGACCAGCAATAAATGTGGAGCCACCATCCTGATAGAATGCATAATGTCACAGGGTTCATGTCAATTTTGGGGAGGTAGTCACCACATATATGAAAGAAAAGTCACGGTAGCAAGGTCTCTCCATGCCCTTTCTTGTTCTCGTAGGATATTTATATATTGGGGCAGGGTCCCATATTTTGCTGACCATGCCACCTGGTCACGGGAAATAATATAGGTCCGTGATACGCTTTATAACAAATTAGTCGTGTTGTCTAAGCTATTTGATACATTTTTCATGTGATTTTATATAAAAGTGAAGATATGTGCTAACCAACATGATTAGCCTTTGTTTTGTAGGTTTTTGATGAATTTTGAGGAGCTAATCATGAATTGGTGAAGAAGAGTCTTGGAAGTCAACACGCGAACGTCGGCAAGAGGAGGCCAAAACAGCCCACCGACGCGTCGGCGAAGTACCACGGCGGGCAGGCTGCCTAAAACAGCCCCATGCGCGTTGGCAACGTGCCACGGCATAGGGCTCCGCGACCACAAGTGTGTGACCGCGCTGCCCAAGCAGCGTGCCACGTTACCATCGCGGCAACAACATGCACCAAGGCCGATTTTCCGGGTTGAATTCCGAGTGAGCTTTCGCGATGCCTCCGTGTATCACGGAGGCGGTGCTCAACGATACACTCCGTGACAACGGAGCCGTTCCACGACAGGCCAAGTGTACACGTTCTCCATTTTACTATAAATAGGACCCTTAGCTCTTATTTTCATTTGGTCACGATTTTATTCGGAAAAACTGCATAGGAGTGAAGGAAGTGGGAGAACTACTTTAGGGTTCATCCGTTCCTTCTCATCTACAATCTCATGTAAGTATGTAGTTAGGAGTAGATTAATGTTAGATTATGAGTAGATTAACGTAGTTTTACTATAACATGAATGGCAGAACCCTTCCTCTAGGGTTGAAGCCATAGTTATGATTATAATTCTATGATATTGTTTGGAATTGAGTTATTGATTGTTGTTTCCGTCTTGCATTCTGTTTTTGTTGGTTGTTTTTATGATTGATCACCACTTAAAAGCATATTGTTAACAGGAAATGGCAGGGAAGGCATTACCTAGGTCAGGACGAGAATGTGGGAGCATGAGTAATCTCGGGAGAGGTTAAGTGTTGGATAGAAATATACCTAACACCTTGCTTGAATTTGACACACGGGGTTATGAAGACCAACTTGGGATGTCACATCTCCCTCGAAGAAGTAAGGTGTGCGGCTGAGTTGCGTTAAATGGTTAGACGTACGAAAGTCCCTAATCGTTTCCCAGTAAACCACAACATAATTGATTGCGCGACTAGAAAATTAAAACTCCTCGCTCACAATGATGCGGTGAGGCTAGATTGCCGTGTTTAGAGGCTCGAAAGACCATGAACATGCAATTATAATTATGTGAACTAACAATTGAAAAACGTTCATGTACTCGTTCCATTGCAAATCTTATTATCGCATGACTAATGGTTTAACCTATGTTGCTCTAAGGCACTTTCCAGAATATTTCGTTGACCCAAACTTAGACTTAAATACTCTTTAACCGAAAATGTCTATAACCAACACTTTAGATATTTAAGATTCACACTATACATGGTAGTTAGAGGAATGGGTCGATCCCCTTAGGTTCGATAATCGGTTCTTAAAGAGCCACTATATTACTTGCCGCGACCCACGTACACACTTGCGGGCACGTCAAGTTTTTGGCGCCGTGCCGGGGACTCGGCGAAGTTTTGATAATTTATCTATTTTTGTGTAATTTTTAAATTTTCCTTAAGTGCTGAGAAACTTGGTCTTAGTTTGTCTATTTACAAGTGTGATTTATCACACTTGGCGCTAGAAATAGGGAAACTTGTGGGCCGTTGCTTGAACACGAGCGTCAAATCCATTTGCAAGGAGAATAGCTCTAGAGCAAAGGCTACAGAAGAGACTTCAGAAAAGTACAACAACAACCACCCGCGGGACAAGTACAGCTGTTATCGGCATTAATGGCAGCTAGACCGAGTTCTCGAAATTGTAATCCACTAGCGACGAATGTGACCTCTAGTATCAAGTAAACCGGAGCTGGAGGGAACTTTGAGCTTAAATAGAATGTAAGTGCAGCATTTACATTCTAGTGGTCGGTTCACTGGAATGGCACATGAGGACCACTTGGCGGCACTTACGAGCTTTCTTGAGATTAGTGATACGTTCGTCCACCGGCGTGTCCACGGATTGTAATAAAGCAGCATCTTCCCATTTTCATTGTTGGAGGAGGCAAAAGTGGTATGGAAAATTTGAAGCCACCCAACTCCATTACTTCAGCCCAGGATGACTTGGCCGGAAAGTTCCTTATCGGATTTTTTCCTTCGGGCAAAGCTGAAGTTGAGAAGTGAGATATAGGTTTCAAGCGAAGCACATTGAGAACCTATATATGGCTTAGGAAAGATTCAAGTCATTGTTGAAGGCATCCCCATCCTTGACAATCAAATAAAAGTCTTGTATACCTTTGTAGAAAGTCTAGACCCACGTACAAAAATATTTCTAGACTACTGCGTGGTGGGCAAGCCTTGGAAAAGGCATTATGATGAGTTGTACACTTTGTTGAACAGAATTGCACAAGGAAATCCAGAGTGAGTACGACCAGATCATCAAGAGGCGAGGAAGAAGATCGGGGTTGACAGAAGCAGAGGTTTGAATGCCTTGGCGGCCACGGTTAACCCGTTTCAACATCAAATGTTGACTCGGTTCAATAAAAGCCGATATGCACCAACACGGGGCCAGGTTACTGCAATTCAGCAAGCTCCCAGTTTAGTGTGAAATTTGTGAAAATAATGGGCACAATGCAGAATCTTGTGGAGCCAATCCGGAATCAGTCATTTTGTTGGGAATGTGCATAGGTCGAATTTTGAAACAACTCCAACGAAATTGGCGGGGGCCACCCGAATTCTTCTTGGGTGCAGAGATGGCAGAATTTTATGCAACCTCAACAATATCATTATCGTAGAATAGGCTGATTGATGGGCATAGCAGCCACGTGAGGAGACACACTGCAGAAAATTATGGAGACCAGAATCAGTTAGCAGAAAATCAAGCAAGGATGGCAGCGGACTTAATGAACCGGCAAGTAATACCCGAAATCTTTAAAAGCAAGTGGGTCAAATAGCGGTACTCAAAATATGAGGCCACAAGAGGATTACCAAGCGACGCAGATCCGCCCCAGCAGATCAATGCCATCAGTCTTGAAGCCCAGGAAGACAGTTAGCTGATGCAGTGCCTAGAGAGTGGAGAAAGAGGTGCAGTAGGAGTTGAGTGAGACAGGACCATCCACCATTCTGTTGGAGCAAATCGAGTCTTTGGACACAAAATGCACAACCTTCATTGCAATACTTTATGACCACCTCCACCATTTCCTCAGAGACTCAAAAAGAGCAAGGAGGAGGAATGTTTCAAAAGTTCTTTGAGACTTTCAAAGAACTTCACATAAATTTGCCTCTTATTGATGTCTTGCGGGGAATGCCCAAGTATGCTAAATACTTGAAAAGGGCGTGATGGCGAACAAAGTTAGATTGGGGATGTCAGACTGTAGCATGACTGAGGAGTGCAGTCACAGGGTGTTGAGCAAAATGCCAAAGAAGCTCAAAGACCCAGGAGTTTACCCTCCCCATACAAATTAGTAAAGATGAAGTGATCCGAGCTACGTGTGATTTAGGGGCGGTGCTGAATGCCCTTATCCTTATTCAACACCTTGGGGTTAGGAAGACCCGAGACCCGACAAGGTTGATGTGCAGCTGGCTGACAAGTCGCGAGTGTCACCTGACGGGATCGCAGAAGACCTTCTCATCAAAGTAGGTAAAATTTATTATCTCTGATTTTATTATTTTAGATTTTCGGAGTTGATGACAGGTACCCTAATCTTGGGATGACCATTCTTAGCCACGGAGGAGCAGTGATTGATTTGAAAGAAAGGACCCTGAAAATGAGGGTCGAGGATGAAGAAGAAATCTTCCGGGTCTCAAAGCTAAACCCATCGGCACACTACAGAAACCTTTTGTCTAGAAGTTAGTGTTTTGGCAGAGGATAAGTGTCAGGGTGGAGGAGTCCATAGGTGCACGGCCAAAGGCAATATCAAGTGTTCCGCCCAAGTCTGATAAAGGGCTTCAAATTAAAAGTTGGAGAAAGGAGGAACAGAGTGGAGACTGTTTCCTCTCAGCTGACAAAGAAAAGGAGATGGTTCTCGAGAACCCGGTATGAATGTCAGGGCGGAGTCCACGTCGTGCCACGACATAAAATAAGGCATTACTTGGGAGGCAACCCAAGGTACCTTAGGTACACTTTGTAATTGTGATTTTTCAATTATGAGTAGCTAATATTATTACTATTTTTATTATTTTTGTGTTTTTGGTGGAAAGTTAGGCACGGGTGGAGGGAGTCTAAAGTACCCTCGGAGGGAGGAAGCTAGGAAGCATGGAAAAGGAAAAGTGTGGGGTCGACCACCCGCTCGTGCAATTGTGGAAAACATGCTACTAGCTGGGCCCAAAAGGCCTCAAGGGTATTTCTCACCCTCTTGGAAAGGTTAATTTGATGCTATGGGGACATAGCATGATTTAAGTGTGGGGTAGAGGGGGTGGAGGAATTTCAAATTTTTGTCACTTTAACAAAGTATTGAGTGAATGTAGTAAGCATTTTGGAAAAATGAGAAAATATTTGAAAAATCTTTGTGAGTCAAGCATGAATTCATCACCCGTTGGTTTTCTTTTCGGTTCTTTTCCGGGGGTGTTTTGAGCCAGAAGAATAAAATTTTTATTTTTTATTTTTTTCTTTGTCTCTTACATAATGTTTTAGTCAGACTGAGGGACTGTTTCCGACGATGGAATGGATGACGACCGTCTTGAGGAAAATTAGTCAGTAGATGTAAGGATTTTTGAGACCATAGCTAATTGATGCTTGATGTTCTTGTTATGTGCTAGATATGGTTGTGAGAGGTAAATTATGTTCAGTATTGAAGCATGCAATTGTATAACTTTGTTGGAGAAACTTAGGCTCTTAGGTGTGACTCATTATAATTGAAGCTTAATTTTGAATTCTTGTGATTAGTGAGTAAAGTCTCTGTTGAATGTGTCTTAAATTGAGCATGTGCGGTGAGTGAAAGGTTTTTAGTATTCTATGCTATTGTGGATTGTCTAGAACTTGCCGGGTGTGTGTATGAAGCGAAATGAAGGATGTGAAGTGTAGGAGATGATTTAGGCATTTCTTTGAATGAACCCAATTTTTATCCCTCGTTTTACCTACCTTGAAAATTAACCTAGTTAGCCCGTTGAGCCTTGAGCCCATTCTTTGATAAGCTGCAACATAAACCTAAAACCGTTTCTTTCATTAACCTTGAATTTGACCCAAAGCTCCTAAGCGCTTGGAGAAGAAAATCTGAAAGAGTAAAGGGTAGGAGGAATGAAAAGAAATGAAAAGTAGCAAGTTGTAGAAGTTGAGAAAGGTCAAAGGTACTTGTGAGAAAATGGTTGATTATTGTTAAGGGTAAGAAAACAAAGTAATAAAATTATTCACATAGAGGTCACTTACTGACAGATCAAAGGGTACCTAAATAAAGGGAAACAAAGAGGAAAAGAAAACCATCAGGAGAAAAGGTGAAGTAAGGGAAGGAAGTTCGCCATGAGGCGTGATGTATTAAAAGTGTAGGAAGATAGTCACTATTACTGGCCATAATAGTACCTACCTGCACGAGTTACGATTACAACCTTCAAGAGATCCTGCTGATCTTTACATTCATACATCCTCAAATTAGTGAATTAAGACATTATGGGCAAGCTTATAGGTCATGACATGAAGCATGTGAATTCTTTGTGAGTACAATTATAAATTCTTTTTTATACCCACATGTTGTGAAGTAAAAATTGTTTTTGCGTGTGATTGGGTAACTCTCTTTCCGTGAGGCACATGTTTAATGAAGGATAAAATTCATGTGGGATTTCTTAATCAGTTGATTTGCATGCTGAGTTTGCTTAAATTGAGAGTCGATTCTTGAGGTTAGAAGTCTTAACATAGTTGTATTTCACTTAGATTGTTCTATTTTTAACTTGCATCCTTGCGTAATCATTATAGCCGTAGCTTGAATTATCTTGCTAAATTAGTTATGTGAAATTCTCCATATGCATGATATGTAAAAAGGTTGTTCGAGGACGAACAAGGCTTTAAGTGTGGGGTTGTGATCACGGGAAATAACATAGGTCCGTGATACGGCTATAGCTTAAAATTAGTGTTGTCTAAGCTATTTGATACATTTTCATGTGATTTTATATAAAAGTGAAGATATGTGCTAACCAACATGATTAGCCTTTGTAGGTTTTTGATGACTTTTGAAGAGCTAATTCATGAATTGGTGAAGTAAGGCTTGGAGAAGGAATCCAACACGCGGCTTGTCCCGGCAAAGAGGAGGCCCAAAACAGCCCACCGGCGCGTCGGCGAAGTGCCAAGGCAGGCAGGCTGCCTAAAACAGCCCCCATGCGTGTTGGCAGCGTGCCACGGCATGAGGCTCCGCGACGACCACAAGTGTGCTGACGCGCTGCCCAAGCGTGCCACGTTGCCATCGCGGCAACAAGCTGCAGAGCGATTTCGGGTTGAATTCCAGTGAGCTTTCGCGATGCCTCCGTGTCACGGAGGCAGTGCTCCGTGATACACTCCGTGACACGGAGCCGTTCCACGACAGGCCAAATTATGCACGTTCTCCATTTACTATAAATAGGACCCTTAGCTCTTATTTTCATTTGGTCACGATTTTATTCAGAAAAAGCTGCACTTAGGAGTGAAGGGAAGTAGGAGAACTCACCTAGGATTCATCAAAATTCCCTTCTCATCTACCAATCTCATGTAAGTATGTAGTTAGGAGTAGATTAATGTTAGATTATGAGTAGATTAACGTAGTTTTACTAACGCATGATGGCAAGAACCCTTCCTCTAGGGTTGAAGCCATGGATTATGATTATAATTCTATGATATTGTTTTGGAATTGAGTTATTGATTGTTGTTTCCGTCTTGCATTCTGTTTTGTTGGTTGTTT
Source organism: Datura stramonium (assembly GCA_018107945.1). Taxonomy (NCBI): domain Eukaryota; kingdom Viridiplantae; phylum Streptophyta; class Magnoliopsida; order Solanales; family Solanaceae; genus Datura; species Datura stramonium. Next base: position 462,071 of record JACEIK010000097.1, on the reverse strand, counting down.
TAATGATTGAGTCACCATAAAAGCATATTGTTAACAGAAATAGCTTGAGAAGGCATTACCTAGGTGGGACTTTTAGGAATGTGGGGAGCATGAAGTAATCTCGGAGAGGTTCCGTGTTTGGATAGAAATATACCTAACACCTTGCTTGGTTGACACACGGGGGTTATGAAAAGACCAACTTGGGATGTCACATCACCACTCGAAGAAGTAGGTGTGCGGGCGAGTTGCGGTCAAATGGTTAGGCGTACGAAAGTCCCTAATCGTTTCCCCGTAAACCACAACATAATTGATTGCCGCGACTAGAAAATTAAACTCCTCGCTCCACAAAAGTACGTGAGGCTAGATTGCTGTGTTTACAGGCTCGAAATACCATGAAAATGCAATTATAATTGTGAACTAACAATTGGTAGTTCCATGCTCGTTCCATTGCAAATCTTATTATCGCATGATTAGTGGTTTTAACCCTATATTTGCTCCTAGGCACTTTCAGAATATTTCGTTGACCCAAACTTAGACTTAAATACTCTTCAACCGAAAATGTCTATAACCAACACTTTAGATATTTAAGATTCACACTATACATGGATAGTTAGAGGAATGGAGTCCGATCCCTTGAGTTCGATAATCCAGTTTCTTAAAGAGCCACTATATTACTTGCACGACCCGTACACTTGCGGGCGTCACCCTCCATTACAGGGGTCATTGATATTGACAAGAAGAGGGATACGAGATGCTCCCAAGAGTAAGAGGACAAGAATGCAAACTTTAAATTTCCACGAGGACTCCACAGCCTATGACTTTGAGAATTCCCCATTGGCCCCCGACCTCAACGATCTTACTATAGAAATATTGGGACATGCTTTGGAAGAGCGCCACCTCAAAGGTCTTCCCCACCACCTTCATCCTCCAGGCCAGTGGGCTTCAAAGCTAGGCGCTTGACCCACTCCCATGAGAATCAACTTTCAAAATTGACAAAGAATTTGCCAGCCCTCATTCAGAAATAGATGAAGAGCATAATGAAGGAGGTCCTTGACAACTTGACAAGCTGTGCTCCCAAGTCAACATGATTGAGGGTAGATTGTCCTCTCTCAAGGATGATGTGTGATAATTGAAGGGTAGAGCCCCTATCAGGTTTAATATGAGCTTCTTGGATGAAGAAATGGATTACCACCCACATAAAGATCGGGCCGGATTGATGAGTTGGCCAGGTTACTTGAATGAGATGATTGTAATATCCTGAAAGATTTAAGATCAGACCCAAGGAGTGAAACGAGAGGAAAAAATAGCATAAATCTTCACAAGCTACAGAAGAAATGCGTCGGGGTGATTCTTCGAGGTCGCAACGAGTCTTCAAGTGACTCATGATGAAGGACCAACTAGGGAAGTCGTGGTCAGGGGGTGAACATGGGTGCATGCCACGAGTCATGGTGTAACTAAGGCTGCTATGCCCGAGCCCCTAAGATCGGAACCCGAGGTTGAGGCTCTGGAGAAAATGGCATTTTCTGCAGATCATAGAACGAGTTATCCTTTGACCCATCAGGATGAGTAGGAGTCGTTAAAATTGCTCGTGGTTAGGAGGTTTGACTTGTTGGAAACTTTCAGAGTTGGGGTGAACATGGGTGTGACCATGAGCTGTTAGGTCACCGTGGTCAGGGATAGGTGAAGGAAGAGGAGGTATCAGTTAGTACACTTAACGAGTCCCTCACCATGACTCATTAGGAATACCACGAGTTGTGGTGTCGCCTGTAGTGACCCGCCCTTGGTATTCTTACAGTGTAGAGGAGCGAGTGATGACCTGAGTCTTTGTCACCAGTAACGCCTCGTGATGTATCATGGTGACTTCTAGGTAAATCTTTGGCGATTACACTTGTGACTATGGCGATGACTGCGTGGTCGAGGTAGCGGGTCGTCCATTCCCCCATTAGGACTGGTAGTCTATTTTTCCTCTGTGAATTTAGTAAAGGCTTTCCGTAATTCCACCTTGATTTTAAGGCCTAAACTACATCATTTTAATATATTAATAAATTGAGTTTTAAGAGGGTAAGTTCATTTAAGCTATTTCTATTCATGCATTCAAGCTTAGAGGGCTAGAAGTGATCGAAGCAATTCCTTCCAAGTTCTTCTCAATTCTTCGTTGGGCAATCAGAGAAGTTGTAGAATAAGATTCTCTCAGGTATGTAGGGTTATGAATGGGGGAAATTATTCACACCCATGCCCAATCTCTCTCTAATTCATGAAATTCTAGTGATAATACTATGGGGTTTTATCCCAATTCTTATGAAATCCTTATGATCTATGTATAGGCTAATCTCCTTCATGTATCAATGCATATTTTATGAGGCATTAGGAAGATTTTATGACTATTTCGAATTATAAACTTATGAATTCCTATAAAACTATGCCCAATAAGGTATGTTTCATGATAAAGCAAGTTATGACTCCACTTTGATCTTGATGTTCATTGTAACCCATTATAATTTATGATGATATGATTTCTCTCATTATGTCAACAATTTATTAATATCAAGTATATACATGCTTTACAAGTATGCGTAGACTTCATGATTTATGGATTTTATGATTATGGGTGACTCAGACCCTTGCCTTCATGGTAGTTCCACGTATTTCAAGCATGCTTATGATTATCATGATTTTTAACTAGCCTATGAATCTCATGTATATTATTCTATGAGCACTATATATGTTTTGGAGTAGTATTTAACATCGAGTATACCCAGGGTCAAGCATACTCCGAGTCTCATAACTACGCGCCAGCGTGGCCATGATGGGACCTCAAGTGATTGTCCCTTTTTCCCTAATGGGCCCTCTAATGTGATATCACACCTCTTTCCTTAGTTCTACCCTTTTGAAAGGTATGAGCACCCTCCCGAATAGGGGTTTACAGGTTGGGCTCCATGTGTGCTCATAGGGTATATCGATTATAAGAATCTCCCATTGTTCCTCATGATTTATGTATAGTTATGATTATATACTTTAGTTCAAGACATGTTTAGCAAAGCTTTTTCTCTTATGCTTATGATTTTGAATGATTTACGAATTTTGAAAACCTTGGGCGTACGTTTGCATTATGATATTTATGTTACAATCATGTTGTCCTACTCTTATGAACCTTTATGTATTTTAACTTTCTAATTTTACTTATCTTGCATACTTAGTACATTTCACGTCTTGACACATACTCATTAGCATAGTCTCATGATACAGGTTCGAGGATCTTTGTCAACAACATCCTTAGCCCTTGCTTCCCCACTCGGACTTTCGGCCATCGTGAGTTCTCATCCTTCGAGTAAAAACAATATTCGTGGTTGTTATGTCTTTCTTCGGTTTCATACTTTTCGGGTTAGTTGGGGGTATTGTCGGGGACAACCCATTAGATATGTTAAAGGTTTTAGACTGTATGTCGTAATTACTTTTATGTATGATATGGTCCAGTTACGATGTTATGTTATGTTTAGATTTTACATTTATATTTATTATGTTAAATCGTCTACCTTTATTGATTGAGTTAGATGTATGTTCATGATTTGGGTGGACTTAGAGTCTCTCAAGGCTCCTTGTCCTGTGTCTCGGTCGGGCAATGATTCGTGGAGTGAGTTCTGATCTGAAGGGGAGATTTAAGGTTGATTTCAATAAAGACTTCATAAATGGTCACCACAAACCGTCCCCTACATCAAAACTGTTGATGTCCCTTGTGAGGAGTGGCAATGTATATTTTTCAGCAATTTTAGTAAGGGTGTTTTCATAATTCCTAAGCTCCTAAGTCTTAAACTACGTCGTTTAAAGCTCTATTAGAAGGGTTTGAAGAGTGTTTAGCCTATGCTAATTCATTCTCTCCCATGCATGCAAGATTAGAGGGTTCTATTAAAGATCAAGTTGGAGAATTCTCCTAGTTCTTCCCCAAATCTCTTGGGCTTTAAAGGAAGGGTGTATAATCAGATTTCCTAGGTATGTAGGGTTATGAATGGTAGTTTCTCTTCACTCTGTTACCCAATATTTTTCTCCTATGTTTATGAATTCAAGTCTTAAAGTCATGTTTATGATTTTATAGAGGGTTTTAATTTAATTTCATGAAATTCTCTATGATTTGTTCTGAGTCAAATCCCTTCATGTTTAAATGATATTTTAAGAATCATGGGCATGTTTTATACTTATTTTGAATTACATATACTGATTTTCTAGTTTTTGAAATTTTTATGTTGAATAATGCAAAGTTTCATGAAAAGTTAAGATTATGATATATGTTTTCAAGCATGATGAGATGCTTAGCATGAAAGAATGTTTATGAATTACCCATATATGAATCCATAATTTTGGACTAGAAGTCTATTTCAATCATGTTAAGGATTGGCAAGCCACATGATCTAAGTATGTTTTCATGATTTGAATTCAAGTTTTGAGATTAGCATACCCCATGGTTTTAGATTAGACTCCCACTTTCAGCTAACGGTATGTATTGAAGTCAAGGCTCTCATATTCTATATTTCAAACTATGTATGTAATGTCATGATTAGCTTCGTTTAAAAATAATGGATCAGCTTCGTTGAAAAATGATGGAGAGCATATGCATGTTTTGGGGTAGTGTCTAGCAGGTGGCTATAGGTTCGGGCAAACTACTGGGCCTCAGAACATTACGCAACATAGGTTTATTCAAATTCGATGGGACCTCCCTTGTGATCTTTCCCTTACCCCAGAGGCCTTCAGCATGATATCGATATCATGGTAGCGCCCTTAGCCTATGCAGCGCTTTGGGCCAGCTCTGCCCACTTGAGTGCTGATTAGGATCACGTAAGCTCTGACGTGATTATTTCAGTTATGAGATGAATCTCCTATTGTTCCACATAATTTCAATTATGCATGTTCATCATTTATGATATTATATTTTCAGCAGGTTTGACTCAAGGTTATGTTTTATTAGTTTTACTTATGATCATCAGTTTCATCTTTGGGTCATTCATTGGAGTTATTAAGTTCAGTTCTATATATTCATGTTTTCAAGATATCAGCATGTAGTCCTTACTCTCAGAATCTTACATTGATGTGATTTATATTATGCACATTTCAGTTTTACTTACTTAGCCTTTTTTACTTACCTTGCAAAATCGATTACATTTCAAGTACTAACCGCATACTCTCTTGGATGTTTTTTAATTTTATGATATAGGCTTAGACGTTCAGGTTTCAGTCTCTCTGCCCGGCGGATTATTCGAGTTGATCCCATCAGCTTGTTGGTGAGTCCTCATCCTTCGAGGGCCATTAGATAGTTGAGCTTAATTGTTCCGAGTTTTAAGAATTTAGTAGCTAGTTGGGATTTCATTATCACCACATCAGTATGTTAGAGGCTTATCATACATGGTATTATATTCAGCTTCGAATTTGAGTATTTATATTATTTCCATTGTCCAAATGTTTAAATATTTAGACTTTCTCTACTTCGAATTGATTTCCGCTTTGTGTATATTAAGCTTTAGTTTTCATGTTCATGCCATGGGTCTACTTGGAGCCATTTGTGGTTCCTAGTTCTGTGTCTGGATCCGGGCCTATGTTGAATCATGACAAACTTTGTATTAAAGCATTAGGTTTAAAATTGTCTATCTTGTGAAAGGCTGCGGTAAGTAGAGTCTTTTTCATGGGTGTGAAGCGCGTCATACTTATGATGAAGAGTCTACGAAATGTTTTAGGAAATTTCTCTTATTTCATGATCTATGTCGTGCGATGAAGTATCTCTCTATCTTAACTCGTGCTATACATATTTGCGAATTCAAGCCTCCACACCGAGTTAGCAGGAAGGGCGACAACGAAGCGGAAATAGCCAAGAGGATGGCAACGGAGACAAGCACTACTCAAGCCCCGCCAGCCTCGGAAGATCACTTTAACACCCCAGCCAGGAAGCATGACTGGCACGTGGTTCCACCCTTGATAGGAGCATACACGACGCCCAAATATAAAACAAAGTCAAAACAATGAGGTTTAGCATAAAATAATATCTTTTGTGATAATAATCAAGAAAGCGTGGCAAGTAGGTATTATGCTACTAGGGTCGGTAAGACCGCATACAACCAAAAGGCAGACACAAGGACTCAGATGACCTACTACAACACTTACAACCCAACAAGTACCATCTGAGCCTCTAAAGAGTTTAACAAGTTTATACTAATCGAGACGGGGCCCGACCTACCCAATATGTGCAAAATCACAAAAAAAATATCTAACAATATGGAGGCTTACCACTGTCACGGAACTCAACTCTACCTCGGGGACCTCCATCTACCTGATGGTTAGGACCTTCAGGCATTATTGCAGTGCCCGACTGGGGCCGTCGATTACAAAATGTATCGAATATGAGAGCCGACTATAAGACAAGAGTTTTAGATATAATAGACAGCGACAGAACATGGGTGACAACCTCAAAATATAACCTAGAAATCCATATACTGGGACATATAGGAAGCTCAAACAACAATATAACACCACCAATCAATACAAGAATACTTCAAGTGAAATATATTATCAATCAGGCACCATCTCTCGGGTGTGCGATTAGCAAGCTCAATCCATTTTGGGAGAAACAATGCAATCCAAGGGAAGGCTTAGACATGTCGGACCACTCTCAAATCATGTCTTGATTTGACACTACGGAGGACATCATCCTCAGCCTGTAGGTTGATCAACCTTAGGCTTAACCCTCAGGCTGAAACACTCTCGTATGTTAGGGTATCCACAAGCCCCAAGGACTCAATTAGAACATACAACCACAATCACAAACATTCACAATCATTTTCTAGTAAGGACCCTAGAGCAATTTCATCGATATCGTGGCATCAAATATACAAACTAATTCTAAGGGTTGCTCAACTCAATGACGTGCCCACTAGCACACAAGTCACTTAATCTAGTGAAAACATTAGCCCACAAACACAAAATCATCAGCCCAACCAAGGGCACCTATCACGAATTCAAGGCTTCATGAGACAGCCCATACGCACGACAATCGCACTAACGCCACAGTCTACGGAAATCATGCAAGAAACAAATAACGGCCTACACATACCTCGGACGTCAATGGGCAATAAGGTAAACTCCATTCCCAAGTACACCAAGAAGCTTCCTAAAAGCAGGAAAAAAACCACCAACACAATGCTAGAAGATCCAACAAACGAAACAACACAAAGAAGTTTACCGACTAGTTCTTCATGAATTCAGCAGTAGGAAATTTAGAAATAACATTACTAACAAAGATCAAAACTCCTTAAACTCATCCTAGAATACAAGAACCAACAGAACAAGAACTTAACAACCAGAAACACAGAAGCGGACACCAAGCTTAAGAAACACAATTCCAACGACGGCGATCTACTTGAAGAATCCAACCCCCGACACCAAAATCACTTTGACTTATGACTTATTGCTCCAAAACCCAAAGAAAACATGTAGAGGATTTTAGAGAGGTTTCATATGAAATATTTTGCTGGAAAATGAATTTTGATGACCAACCAGCAGGCCAAAGGAGATTAGAAATAATCCTCCACCGCCTTAGTTATTTTTGACGTATCAGCTTGTGCAGTCTCACTAAAACGTGAATATCTCTACTCTGAAGTCGGATTGGTAATTGTTTAATGTATTGGAAACTAGACTCATAGAACTTTAATTTGATATGTCGTACATCTAAATCCTTATATATTGGAAGAAAAGCCTCTATACATTTGACCTAAGAATTTCGAGAGATCTCAAGAAAGAAATTTTTGATAACTTTGTCAAAATTTCATTTGTTGATTGACGTCAATCTTAAATAAGATCATAGATTGACTCAAATACCTCATAAAACATTGTTCATAGCCTATTAAGTACTCTAGTCACTACCTCAAGGTACAAATTTATTACACTTAATCTATACAGGGTGTTACTTCCCTTCCCTTTAGAAACATTCGGCACGAGATGTTGGACAACACACACGGTTCATGCTTGGTAATTTGATACGACACAACCAACCTACGAACTTATAGAACAAAAGTGCAAACACAAATAATACCAATAATACCATAGATATACCTGACGTGTTTCCTGCTGGAGGCTCTGTGACCCACTGGCTATCCAATGCGGAATACGTTGATGAGGATAAGCATAATCGAGCGTGGCAGCTCGCCTCTACCTTGCCCTTGGTCAATTGTGCCCTGGTCCACTCGGCCCTGCGGGTGCAGAGGAACCACAGACCCGGTCGGTCTTTCTATGCCACTTTGTCCTTGAATAGGACAATCCAGACTTATGATCCTCACAACCACCGGTAAACCCATATAATAGACTCCCTTCTCACCTACCCTACATTCCTCAACACATACTCTACAAAACAGTATTGCCGACCCTCTAGACTATCACTATCACCTCCACTAGGAGTACCATAGCTAGGTTTGTACACAGTTGTAGTTTTGGTGTCAAATATCTAGATGGCTCCCCACGATATCCTGGCTTAGATCTACCCGTGATCCACTCACGGAAGTTTGTACACTACCTCATTCTCTTTTTGTTGATCCCTCTTGGCTGCTCCCCATTCTAAGTTACTTTAAATTTCATCCGCAAACTCTGTCGGCACCTGTATAAGTGTTATGCTTGCACCCCGCCTGCATAGTAGCTGCAATGCACGCCACTCTAGAAGCAACTCATTTACATACCGATGTATCCGGCACTCATGGTGCTAACAAAAGAAGGAGCATATCGGGCCAGCGAATCAAACTGAAGTCCATGTACTCCCACACACTCATATTTCCTGCTCCAAGCATAAAAACGATCTACCCTATACTCCATCTGAACCTCTAAGGAGTATATAATAGTCTAGAAATGCATCTAACAAAATCAGCCCACATGACGGAGTGCATCCCGACCCTAAGTGCTCCCAACCTTCATACCACAACACCCTTCCACCTCCGCAATCCCCTAAATGCCGCCAACTCTGCAGCCATAATAGGAGGTAGGAATGTGATCTTGGGCAAAATTATATGCCCAAGTGATACGCAAATACTTCATTTTGTCTTGTTTATCCATCGATATTTGTGCATTCTCATGTAATTTGTAGTTAAAATGCGAATTTATACTAACCAACATGATTAGTGTTGTTTCACGGGAAAAATGTAATTTTAGGAAGCTAAGATGCATGTGGGAGAAATCAGGAAAGGGCTCGGAAGCGAGCAGTGGGAAAGGCCAGAAATGCAGCAAATTAAGGGGCTCACTTCGATGGAGCCGTGTCACGCTACCATCGCGGAGGCATTACGCTTGGATGATTAAAATTGGCCAAGAGTTCCGGTGGAGTCTGCGTTGCCTCATGGCACGTTGGACATAATTACCTGGAACAAGGAATTCCAGTGAAGGTTCGTGTTGGGCCAAGTAACACGTTGGCCAAGCCCACGTTGGACATTGGCACATTTGGGAAATAAGGCGGAGGACCGGATTCCAGTTAGGGTCCGCATTTGTGCCGTGTCACGGAGGCGGTGCTCCGCGTGCACTCCGTGACAAGTTGCTTGTTATTCCAGGAAAAATGCCCACTAGTATAAATAGAACACTTAGGTTTATTTTTAATTATTCGAGCTTAGTTGAGCAGGACGTGGGTTACGGGCGGTTGAGGACGAAAATCCTAGGGTTCTTCTCTATATCTTTCTCTTTTATTTCAATTGTTTGTATGATTTACACTCATTTGATGATGTTTAATCCATAAATGAGTGGCTAAATTCACTTCTTGCTGAGGTTAAGAACAATTGTAGTGGGATGTAATTATTGATCATTTTGGTTTTCATCTTTTCTTCCATGGTTGTTCTATTAATTCTTGTTCTTACTGCATTAATGTTTGGCCAATGTTAATGTATTTCTAGAAAGTCTGGTTTCATCTCGAAAGAGAAAGAAATTAGAAAGTTGTGAATTGATAGGATATGATCTCTTACTTAGTTTGGGAAAATTGAGAATTGATTTACCTTGAATAAATATATCGAAAGTCGTATTAGTCAATTACGGAATCGATTTTGTATGGATAGAACATGAATTTCTTTTTACCACAGAAATGTAGGTGGAAGGTTCATGATTCTTAAGTTGGGTTAAATACTAATCCATAGGCAATAATTATGACTATCAATAGAAGAAAGATTAACCAAATTGTCGATCAAATTACTTCCATGCATGTTCGTTTTAGCCTCAGCATGCTCATAACCTCAGTTCAGACTCAAATTGTACATTTGTTTTAGATTCATTATAAATTAGGAAACAAACTCCCAAAAATCTTCTTTAAGCTGTTGTCTGCATTTTTAGAGTTAAAGTTCGTGACGCGGTTTGATTATTGCATATTCAGTACAACCAGGATCGATACTTGGCTTACTTGAGCCATTTTACTACTTGTTCGACCCGTGCACTTGCATTGTAGTAAGCGAAAAACGCCGAACAACTTTTTGAGCGCCGTTGCGGGGACTGGTAATTGTAAAATTATTTTCTTAAGTGTTAGTTTACAATTTCTATATTAGTGCTGACAACTTGATCTTGGCCTGTCTCTTTCAGATATTGAATTCTGTTGAACATTGGCAAGAGACAAGGAAGTGGTGTATTCATACTTAGGTAGGAAAGACAATTCCATCATCAAGGAGAGAAGCTCTAGAGAAAGCTGCAGTTGCTCAGACAGACAATCCTGGAGCAACCACAGAATCCACCACTTGTAAGGGCGGTGTTAGTGCCCGAGGGAATAGAAGCTAGTCGGTTCGCGTAATTGGCAATCCCACATGCTAACAACGTTACATCAGGAGTCGAAAACCTAGGCCGGAGGGAGGTTTGAGCAGCAAAATATGGTGCAATTGCTGCACCAGCGTGCAATTCACAGGTCTCCCTCACGAGGATCACAACAACATCTCAAAACTTTTGGAGATAGAAGTAGCTTCACTCATGCCCAGGGTGTCATCCGATTACGTCAGGCTTACATTGTTCCCATTTTCACTTTTAGGAGAAGCAAAGAGGTGGTTGAAAGTTGAGACACCCTAATTCCATCACCACTTAGGATGATCTTGCACGAAATATTTTGATACAGTTCTTTCCATCAGTAAAATAGCAAGACTTGATCAAATTCTAAGTTTTAAACAAGAGGAGAGTCTGTATCAAGCTTCAGAAAAGATTCAAATCTATGTTGCGGTATTGTCCTCATCATCACCAATCCAATGATGTGCTTAGTGCATACTTTCATAGAGATTTGGAACCCCACATAAAATTTGCTAGACTCAGCTGGGGACCATAAAGCCGTGGAAACGACTTGCAGGGGAGTTGTATACTTTGTTAAATCGTATTTCGCGGGGAAATGCAGGTGGAATGCGGACTCTTCAAGAGGAGGAAACAAGGAAAGCAGCTGGAGTCTTAGAGTGGAAGGTTTACAGCTATCGCTGCAGATAGCTACGTTACAGAATCGGCTCAACACCCACTTCAGCAATATAAGCTTGAATCGGAGTCTCAGGCCGGTGAATGTAATTAATGAGATTTGGTGTGAAGTGTGCGAGAGTAATATGCGACAGTAATGAACACTCAGCTGAGTGTTGTGGAGCGAATCCTGATTCAGTGAACTTTGTTGGTAATGTACAGAGAAATAATCACCAACGTATGACAACAACTACAACTCTAATTGGAGGAGTCACTGAATTTCTCTTGGGGTAATGTGACCATCAAGAGCGGGATTCAAGTCGAGGGCGTAGAGAAATCAAGGAGGTAGCAGAACTATCAGTCGCAGTACAAAAGCAACAATGCACCTCCTCCACCACCATCACCCAGCATCGAGGAAATGTTCAAAACGTTGATAGCTAGCCAGCTCAATTGCGGGGCGACTGTGGTGGCAGCCAGTGAGAACAATCAGTTTAGCTACTAAGGCACTGGAGTACCAGTTTGGGCAACTAGCTGGAGCTCAAAACACCAGGTCGAGAGGACTTCCAGTGACACGGCCCCAACCCCAAGCAAGTGAATCTTTGATGACCACAAGGAGTGATTTACAACTCAAGGAGAAGTGGAACCAGAAAGACCACATCAGCAGTCAGGGCAGCGGAGGTGGAGGAGCACAGTGATGAGAGGGGAGAGAAGAAGGAAGGTTTGAGACGGAAAGACCACCACCCCCGTTCCCTCAAAGATTAAAGAAACACAAGGAGGAAGCGTGTTTCAAAAGGTCATGGAGGTGCTTAAGCAAGTACACATTAATTTACCTCTTGTTGATGTTTTTGCAGGGGTACTTGAAGTACGCAAAGTATATCAAGGACATCGTAGCGAACAAAACGAGTTATTTAGGTATGCCTACGGTGGCGCTTGTGGATGCACTTCCCCGGATATAAAATAGGTTGCCCACGAAGCTCAAGGACCTTGGGAGCTTTACAATTCAAATTACAATCAGGCAGAGTATCCGAGCTCGCGGATTATGTGATTTGGGAGCGGCGATAACTTGATGTGACGGTATTCAAGAAGTTGGGAGCTAGGAGTCCCTAGACCAACGACAGTGATCTTGCAGCAGCGGATCGTTCTTTGGCCCAGACCAGACGGCATTGTGGAACGTGCTGGTGCAAGTGAGCTCCCTTATCTTCCCGGTAGACTTCGTTGTGCTGGATTTCGAGGCGGATGCGGAAGTCCCATTTATTTTAGGACGTCCTTTCTTGGTGACCGGAAAAGCACTAATTGAGTATAGCTGCAGGGCAGCTAACCATGCAGGCACACGACGAGGTGGAGGTATTTGATATGTACAAGGCCTGAAACTTCCGGCCGTGTACGAGAACTCTACGATGATCAACGTTCTTGATCGCACGGATATTGCTTTCCAGTGTTGATTCCGCAGAGCCCGATTGGGAAAAACCACCGGTGAAGGACCCCCCAAAACTGGGTTATGGCAAGAAGATAGAAATTCCACGGTCGCAGTTAATGGGCATCGGTGCTTGCCAACATAGGTGAGACGTTATTCGGAAGAAAGCGTGCATCACCCTAGGGGATGATTGAGCTTAATGATGTCGAACGCGACGGTAAACCAGGCGCTGCAGGAGAGCAACCTGTGAAATTGTTGTACTAGATAAGTAGAATTAGTTAGTTAAAAAGAAAAAAAAAATATATATATATATAAATGCATAAATAAAACAAAGAATATTGTGTTTATGTTTGAAACCTTTGAATTTAACCAATTTCTTGTTGTGAGATGAATTTCAGGTTGAGCGGAGGGAAAAATACAAAGGATCGCAAAGGAAAAACCGAGGTGAGATAAAATAAAAGGTGGCAAAACAGAGTGACCCCCATGTTGGCTCCGTGTCACGGAGGAGTGCTCCGCGTTACCCTACGTGACACGTTGAGTTGTTCGCATCGGGTCACACCGGTCACCTAGTGCAGCCTTGAAAATCCTCCTTTTTAACCCTGATTTCGCTCATTTTTTCCCATTTCTCATCCCTCCGCGACAAATACCCAAATATCCCCCCTTCTCCAATGTGACATGAACCTAGGATCGAAGTTTCTTCAACTTTTCTTCTATTTCATCGAATTAAAGATATGTTCTTGAACTTCATCTCAATTCTTGCCTAAGTTTTCGATTTTGAACATGAAGTGAGTGAAACCTTGCCCTAAGGTATGAATTGATCTTGAATTCATTTAAGTTGTTGTTGACAGTTGATTTTCGTAGTATCATTGTGATTGTATGAACTCGATAAATACATGTTTGATCGAATTTTTGTGAAATTTGTAGCTAAGGAGTTAGAATTTGAATACGAAGAAACTAAATGTGGTTGAAATGTGAAAAATTTTGGGTTGTGCATGTTGGAGTGAGGTGAATTGTGTTTTGAATGTTAATATACTAAAAAATGATGGATTTTTGGAGAATGAAATTGATGAAATACATAGGAATTGGTAGATTGCATAGGTTTATTGAGAATTTTTTCTAAGTGCTACATATCTTGTAATGGTATCGATGGTGATATTGTGATTAGTTGTACGAAGTCTAGGTAGTACATAAATTTATTCCATCGAATTATCTGAATGCACGAGGTATGTTGATTTTTGTAAAAAATTTGAAAAAAGATTGTCTTGCCAAATGTTTGTAAATTGTGGCAAAAGACTATGTGTGGGGTAGCCTCATAGCAACCTTAGTCGAAGCTAATTTTGATTTGAATAACATTAGGACTATCTCTTTGATTTGACAGAACAATGGCGAGCAGGCAAGACAAAGGAAATGGCGCATCTACCATGTTGCAAGTGAGAAAAGGATCGAGTTAGGGCAGCGGTCAGCCGGCACGGTGGTTCAGCGCGGCCAACGCCGTCAATATGGAACATTAGGTGGCGCGAAGGGAAGAAGTGGTACACAAAGCACAAAGGAAGGAACAAATACTTTCCCGAGGAGCACATTGCAAGGAGCCACTTGCACAGGAATTCCCAATTGTACACCGGATTGCCATGCGGGCTAAACTTCATCTTTGAAGAGACCAAGGAGTGCAATCTCCATCTAATTCGCTGAGTTCTCGCAAGTGGAACCGGACGCTCCACTCACACCTGCATCAAGATAAGGGGGAAAATTAAGCTGCCTTCAGGCCCATCACCTTAATGCCATCTTGGAGCGCGGAACCTGGCCATACTCCAGCTGGTGAACATAACTCCACCATATGCGGATATCGAGGCGCACTCTGTGTGGAACCGATTCTACGGTGCGGTGGAGCAGGCATAAGGAGAGGGCTACCATCAGGCCACTGCCCTATAAAATGAACAGGGAAGCTAGGATCGCTCAAAATTGTGTTCCTACTAATCTGAGTGCACATGACAGATGTCTGAGATCGTGTGCTTGGTCTATGCCACGATGAAAGGAGTGGAGATTAATGTTGGGGCGGTGATCATCTCAGCCATGAGAAGAGAGCCCGTTTGCATCAAAGGCACGGTACGGGTTTGGTGGCTTGTGACCCGTTCTGAGGGCACGGATATTGAGGAAGAGGCCACGGACTACATCCATGAGATGGATAGGCGTACGCGTGGATATCACAAAACCAAGGCACCCCGACACCACTCACGGGCCAGTTCTCACACTAGCCGAGCGACATGCTCAGGATGATCGGTATATGGCCATTATGTTCGGGATGTAGATCTTGCCCCGGTGCATCGGCCGGAGGCCGGCAATAGAAGATGGGTTGTAAGCAGTGGACTTGGACTACCCCCTTCGGCGAAAATGCTCGGGCTCTATGCCAGTGGGGCCAGCTTTGTGAACCAGTAGATGACGATGTCCCACCGATGAGGAGACACGCCGTAGACTCGGATATTTAGTCGGATAAGAGACGGCGGGCGATTAGGATATGGGGGGATGAGGCAACGGCTTTGATGAATAAATTGAATACTTTGATTTATCAGGGAGTTTCACCTACTTTTGTGTTATGCTGGAGATTTTGTGAACCTTTGGGATAGTGTTCGGTTTAAGTGTGGGAGTGGGAGTAGTTGATCTTTGGTTGTTTTGTTGTTGTTTATGTTCATGTTTGTTGGTAATGCTGTGACAAAATTGTGACCACAGCCAATTTTGTGTTTATGTTTGTCTTTTGTAAATCGATGTTGTAAATTAATGTAGAAGCTGTTGTGTGTTGTGGAGATGCTGTTATATTTATTGTAAAATATTTTTTTTTTTTTGTTTTTATCGAATTTATCATATTAAAAAATTTCGTTGAATTATTTTTATGATTGGGTTTCTCGGCGTTTGTTTTGATTGCTTTGCGAGAATAGTCCCATTGAACCAAAGTCGTAAATAGTGACCGTTCCCTATAGAGGATGGATGACGGCCGTCTTAAGGGAAATGTAGTCGATAGGAGTAGTTTTTTCTATCGTTTTATTTTTCATTGTTTTGTATCCTAAGCGTGTCGCTACTTTATGGTTTGGAATTCTTGTGCGTGTTGCACATGATATGAATGCAAAAGGTGATTCGTATAAAAGAATGCAACTTTGTAAATATATTGAATACCTAGGCCATAGAGTTGATTGATTGTGATTGAGGCTTAATGTTTGAATTCTTGTAATTAGGCTGATTGAAGAGTACATGAATATGTCTTGAGTTGAGCATGTACAGCGGAGTTGTGTGGGAGGTTTTGATTATTCCGTGCTTTCTTGAATTGTCTAGAACTTGCCTGGGTGTACGAAACAGGAAATGAAGGATGTGTAGTGTAGGTAAGGATGTAGGCGTTTCTTTGATTTAACCATTCTTCCGTATCCTTACCTACCTTGAATGTACATCCTAGTTAGCCCATTGAGCCTTTAGCCTTTTTTTTTCTTTCTTCAAAAAGAACACAAGCCGAGCTTAACCCCTTCTTTTCATTATCCGTGAATTTGATCCAAAACTCTTAGCGCTCAAGAAAAAAATATTTCCCATAGTGTCAAGGAGTGAGAATTGAAAAGAAGGAAAAGGCGAAGTGGTGAATGTAAAGAAAAGGTCAACGGTACTTGCCGAATTTAAATAAAATGAAGATGTATAACTAATCCATGATTTAGTAAATTAGTGTGCTTAAAGAAATAGAACAAAAATGAAGAAAGACTTCAAGAATGGGAGGATGAAGGAAGAAGCAATGTCCATAATGTTGGTGGGATGTGTTAAGCTCTTAAGGAGGCTAGTTGCTATTATTGGTTAGCCCGGTATTTACTAGTTCCTTGGCTTACATTACAACCGTTAAGTCCTACGTGATCCATCACGCGTCCTCATATTAGTAGAGTATTACACTAGGCAAGCCTATAGTTCATGACACGATGCATGTGAATTATTTGGGAGAAGGCAGAAACCGTGTGCGGATGCCCTGCATGTAATGTTTTTGAGATCATATGATTGAAAGGGAAATTCTCTTGTGTTGTGAGGGCACATGTGAGAGATTGAATTTCGTGTCGGATATCTTGATCAACTGATTTGCATGAGTTTGCCGAGATCGAGTCGATTCTTGAGTCTAAAAGTCTTAATGTGTTGAATGTCATTGTATTGATGAGACTATGCATGTTTTTCTTGATGATTTTCTATATTAAATAATCGGTATAACCGTAGCTCGGGTACGAGCCAGTAGCTATGATTGGGTACTAATTACATGAGATGTGAGATTATTGTTTGAGGACGAACAAGGTTTTAAGTGTGGGAGTAAGTGATCTTGGGCAGAATTATATGCCCAATTGATAACAAATGCATAAAAAATTAAAATAGAGAAAATAGAATATATATATATATTCTCATGTAATTTGTAGTTAAAATGTGAATTTATACTAACCAACATGATTAGTGTTGTTTTGTAGGAAAAATGTAATTTTAAGGAAGCTAAGATGCATGTACAAATGGGGGAATTACTCGGAAGCGAGCAGTGGAAAAGGCCAAGGAAATCGGCAAATTAAGGGGCTCAAGCGATGGAGCCGTGTCACCACTTCTTTGTCAGCAGGAACGTACACTTAGGATGATTAAAATTGGCCAAGTTCAAGGGGAGGTCCACGTGCCTCTGTGTGCGTTGGACATAATTACACCTGGAACATGGAATTCCAGTGAAGGTTCGCGTTGGAGCCGTGGCACGTTGGCCAAGCCCAGCATTGCAGTGGCACATTGAGGAGTGAAAGCTAGAGGACTGGATTCCGATGGGAGTCCGCGTTTGTGCGTGTCACGGAGGCAGTCTCGCGTGCACTCCGTGACACGTTAACGACTATTCTAGGAAAATTCACACACTAGTATAAATAGCACACTTAGGTTCATTTTTAATTATTCGACTTAGTTGAGCAAGGACGTGGGTTACGGGCGGTTGAGGGGACGAAAATCTAGGATTCTTCTCTATCTCTTTCTCCTTTATTTCAGTCACATTTTGTATGATTTACACTCATTTGATAATGTTTAATCCACAAATGAGTGGCTAAATTCACTTCTTGCTGAGGTAAAGAACAACTGTAGTGGAATGTAATTATTGTCATTGGTACTTTCATCTTTTCTTCTACATGGTTGTTCTATTAATTCTTGTTCTTCCTGCATTAATGTTTGGCCAATGTTAATGTATATCTAAAAAGTCCAGTTTCATCTCGAAAGAGAAAGAAATTGGAAAGTTGTGAATTGATAGGATATGATCTCATCTTCTTAGTTTTGGGAAAATTGAGAATTGGTTACCTTCGAATAGAAATATATGAAAGTCGTATTAATCCAATTAAGGAGTCGGTTTTGTATGGCTAGAACATGAATTTCTTTTTATCACGAAATGTAGGTGGAAGGTTCATGATTCTTAAGTTGGGTTAAATACTAATCCATAGGCAATAATTCTTGACTAGCAACCGAAAGGAAAGATTAACTTGAATTATCGATAAATTACTTTATGTACATTCAGTTTTAGCCTCAACATGCTAATAACTATAGTTGAGACTCAAATTGTACATTTTGTTTTAGATTAGTATAAATTTGGAAACAAACTCCCAAAAATCTTATTTAAACTGTTGTCTGCATTTTTTAGATTTAAAGTTCATTTGACACTTGATTCGATTATTACATTGTTCCGGTCCACGTAGGATGATGCTTAACCACTTGAGCCATTTTACTACTTGTTCAACCACGTGCACTTGCGTGTAGTGTGGCTCGCCCGGAAACGGGAATGCATAACTCGAAGATAGCAGTACAGCGATCCACTAAGTCACACATGGGTCTCATTTACATGTGTCCTGAGAACTGCGGAAGTTCAAAACTATAGACTCTTGAGTCACAGAACTCTCCAGCCTGTCTCAAACCCTACTCCACAGTTTGTGCCCCAACCTCTGCTGTCTCGCTACTACTCTGGCGATGGCACCTTTGTATCCTTAACTCCTTATCTATTACATTTGGGGGATGTGATGCAGCTCTCTGGACCTTCTCGGGGGCTCGAAACATCTCTAATTAGGGTACTAGTTACGAGTGGTAGGTATTAACCCTTATCTGGGCCTCGGATAGTGCAGCTTCTATAGAATTGTACCTGTGGTACCCTCTGCTACAACATCTAGCGTAGCTACCCGGTCGCTATTCTACTGAGTTATAAGCATCCTGTGCAACTTAATAAATGTAAGACTAGACCCAACTCCTACAACTTTAGACTTAGCGCATGATTTGATGAAGAAGAGTAACCATACTAAATGCCCTGGTCTATTGTCATAAGTATGTTGCATACTTTACACATAAACAAGACTCTACTAGACACAACTCATAGACTCACTAGGACGAACTGCTACATTACAAATTCTGTAACACCTCAACCGAGAAAGTCTAACTGGCACCTGAGGCCACCTGATAGGAGCATACACGACGCCCAAATATAAAACAAAGCCAAAACTAATGAGGTTTAGCATAAAATAATATCTTGATAATAGTAATCAAGCGTGTGAAGTAGGTATTATGCTACTGGGGTCGGTAAGACCGCATACAGCCAAAGGCAGACACAAGGAATCACATGACCTACTACAACGCACAGCCCAACAAGTACCGTCTATGAGCCTCTAAAGAGTTTAACATGTTTATATTGATCATACTTAGGACTGACTACCCAATATGTGCACAAAATCACAAAAAAAATATCTCTGAACAAAATGGAGCTTACCACACACAGCTACCGGAACTCAACTCTACCTCGGGGACCTCCATCTACCTGATGGTTAGGACCTTCAGGCATGATTGCAGTGCCCGACTAGGGCGTCAGTACAAAATGTACCGAATATGAGCCGACTATAAGACAAGAGTTTAGAGATAATGAACCAAGTGACCAGAACATAGAAGCGACAACCTCAAAAATATAACCTAGCAATCCATATACAGGACATATAGGAAGCTCCAACCAACAATATAACCCACACAATCTTCTAAAAGATAACACAAGTAAAATATATTATCAATCGGGCACCATCTCACCATTTGTACGATTAGCAAGCTCAATCCATTTGGGAGAACAATGCAATCCCGGGGAAAGGCGTAGACATGTCGGACCACTCTCAAATCATGTCTTGATTTGACAGTATGGAGGACATCATCCTCAGCCCCTGTAGGTTGATCAACCCTTAGGCTCAACCCCTCAGCGAAACACTCTCATGCGTTGGGTATCCACAAGCCCCAAGGCCTCAATTAGAACAACCATAATCACCAACATTCACAATCATTTCACAAGTAAGGACCCTAAACAGTCCCTAATCGTCTCACATTGGCATCAAAGTGATACAAACTAATTCTAAGGTTTCCTCAACTCAATGACGTACTTACCCACTAGCACACAATTCCTAGCCCAATCTAGTGAAAACATTAGCCCACAAAAACATAAAATCAATAGCCCAACCAGGGCACACCTATTACGAATTCAAGGCTTCATGAGACAGCCCACATGCCGACAATAAAGTAACACAAGTCTACGGAAATCATGCCGAAAAGACACAATGGCCTACACATACCTCGGACGTCAATGAACCAAGAAGGTTAAACTCCACTGCCTAAGTACACCAAGATGCTTCCTAAATGCAAAAAACAAACCACCAACACAATGCTAGAAGATCCAACAATAGAAACAATACAAAAGAAAGTTTACTAACAAACACGAAGCAGATATGATACAACTGATCAACTAAGTATTTGTGGTCCTCATTTACCTGTGTCCTAGAGAACTCTGGAGGATTCAAAACTATGAAATCTTGAGTCCTGGAACTCCCGACACATACTCCAAACCCTACTCCCCGGTTGTGCCCCAACCTCTGCACATCTCTTCTCTCTAGCCAACAAGCGCACTAAAGCCCTTAACTCCTTATCTATGACATTGAGATGTGATACAACTCTCTGGACCTTCTCAGGGCTCAGAGAGCATCTCTAGTTAAGGGTACTAGTTCTGGTGGTAGGTAACCTTATCTGGGCCCTCGAGAGGAGTCTGTCTCACATAGAATTGTACATTTGGTACCCTCACTGCTACAACATCTAGTACAGCTACCCATTCTTTGATTCTCCGAGTTACAAGCATCCCTGCACAACTTAATAAACGTAATACTAGACCCAACTCCACCAAACTTCAGACTTAGCGCATGATTTGATTAAGAAAGAGAGTAACCATACTAAATGCCCTATAGCCTATTGTCTATAAGTATGTGCATAGCACACATAAACAAGACTCTACTAGACACAACTCATAGACTCACTAGGACATGAACTGCTCTGATACAAATTCTGTAACACCCCAACGGAGAGAATCTAACTGGCACCTGGGGCCACCCCTGATAGGAGCATACACGACGCCCAAATATAAAATAAAGGCCAAAACTAATGAGGTTTAGCATAAAATAACTTACTAACAGTAGTAATCACGAAAACATGGCAAGAGTCGTATTGTACTCTTTAGGTCGTCAAGACCACACACAACCAAAAGGCATACACAAGGAATCACACTGACCTATTACAACATTTACAACCCAACAAGTACTGTCTGAGCCTCTAAATAGTTTAACAAGTTTATGCGGTGGGACGGGGCCCCGGCTACCCAATATGTGCATAAAATCACAAAAAAATATCTCGAACAAAATGGAGCTTACCACACCTGTTTGTAACTCAACTCTACCTCGGGAACCTCCATCTACCTGATTATTAGGACCTTTAGGCATGATTTCTGCTCGACTAGAGGCGTCGTAAAAATGTACCGAATATGAGTAGACTATAAGACAAGAGTTTAGAGATAATAGACAGCGCGAACATATAGAGCGACAACCTCAAAAAAATATAACATAGAAATAAACATATCTGGGACATATAGGAAGCTACAAACAACAATATAACACGACCAATCAATACCAAGATAACACAAGTGAAATATATTATCAATCGGGCATTGCGAACCATCTCTCGGTTGTGCGGTTAGCAAGCTCAGTCATCACAGGAGAACCAATGCAATCCAGGAAGGCTTAGACATGTTGGACCACTCTCAAATCATGTCTTTATTTTGACACTACGGAAATCATCCCTCAACCCCGTAAGTCGATCAACCCTTGGGGTCAACCCCTCAGCGGAAGCTGCACTGCATTGCATTGTGTATCCACAAGCCCCAAGGCCTAAATTAGAACATAAAAACATAATCCACAAGCATTCACAATCAATTTCCTAGTAAGGACCCTAAACCGGCCCCTACTTAGGCTCACTGATACGTCAAGCGGCTACAATCAATTCTAAGAGGTTGCTCGACTCAACGACGTGCCCACTAGCACACGAGTCTAACCCAACCTCGTGAAAAAATTAACCCACAGCTCTGCTATGCAACCAGTAGATAAAAAAGGGTGCACTATCACGAATTCAAGGATTCATGAGTCGGCCCACACGCGATAATAGAACTAACACAAGTCTAAATCATATTGAAAAAGGAAACAAACGGCCTACACATACCACGGCAATAAACCCAAGCTAGCAAAACCTCCACTACCGTACACAAAGATGTGCCTAAAAGAAGCAAACAAACTACCAACACACTACTAAACAAGCAACAAACAACAAAAAAAAATTTTACGGACTAGTTCTTCATGTATTCGGCGGTAGGAAATCTAAAATAACATTCTACCAAGATCAACAACTCCTTAAGCATCCTAAGAATACTAATAACCAACAAAGAACAATAACACAACAAAAGTACGAAGCAGCCACCAAACTGCGTGAAACATAATTCAACGGCGTGATCTACTGAAAAAGAATCAACCCCCAATACCGAAATCACTTGGACTTATGACTTCTAGCTCCAAAAGCCAAATAAAAACATGGAGAGGACTTGAGAGAGGTTTCATACGAAATATGTTGCTGCAATATGAATTTTGATGACAAAAAACAGACCAAAGTGGATTAAATAATCCTCCACTGCCTTAGTTATTTTTAGCGTGTCTGCTTGTGCAATCTAACTAAAACGCGAATATCTCTCTACTCTGAAGTCGAATTGATGAATGGTGTAATTTTTGGAAACTAGACTCATAGAAATTTAATTTGATAAGTTGTACACCCCCTAACTCCTTATAGATTGGGAGAAAAGCCTTTATACATTTGACCTAAATTTCAAGAAATCTCAAGAAAGAATTTCGCGATAAGCGTGTCGAATTTCATTTACAACGATCGATGTTCAATCTTAAAAACAATCATAGATTGAATCAAATACCTTATAAAACTTTCTAATAGCCTATTAAGTACTCTTAGTCATCTCAATGCAAATTTATTGCTTAATCTATATGGGGTGTTACAATCACGAGCCTAAGCAGGTTTTCCATGTTGAGTTTAGGGCAGTTGTCAAGATATAGGCTTAGGAATTGACCGCTCAGGTCAACTACCACCCAAAATGGGAATGTAGTAGCGGCTAGAGTCAGGGATTTCCTCATGATGAATCCATTGAGTTTCTCACGGTCGAGGAGTTAGTGAGGACCCACATGAGTTCATTGAGAAGGCAGAAAACCACAAAATTACGGAGGTGATGGTGGAAGAGTGTGCAGACCTACCCTCATATCAGTTTAAGGATTGATCATATTTTGGTATAGACAGTGAAAGGATGGCCTAGAAATCCAGAGCATGTCATTGGTTGTTGATGAGTTTCTCAACTTTGCATTCTTGGACCAATTCTTTTACTGAGAGATAGGGATATGAAGGAAGCGGTTGTGAATCTAAAACAGAACAATATGAAAGTTCAAAGAGTATGCTCACGAGTCCACCCGTTTGTCAAGTATGCACCAGAGATGGTGGCCGATTAGAAGGCTCGGGTGAGAAGGTTCGTGAAAGGAGTAATGAACTACTTGGTCCAAAGATTACGGATTTTACTATGCTACATTAGGAAATCTTATTGTAATTGGTTTTGTATGCCCAGTAGATGGAGGGAAGTATAAAATGAGAGAGAGGAGAGAGGCCAAGAGGGCCAGGACGAGACAGTTTTAGGTTCTCACAGCAGGAGTCGGGTGGTGTACATCACTGAGTCCCACCAGAGGTCATCCGTCCCAATGCCATAGTCAGCCAACATGCCATCCAAATCTAGGGGTGACTAGAGGGGCAGGCGTTAAGAGCTCCTATTGTTAGGGGAGCAGGTTAGTGGAGCCCATAATTCCAAGATGTGACAGGTGTGGTAGGATGCACACCGGACAGTAATTAGTGGGGACAGGTTCATGTTTCAGGTGTGGAAGCCCAGTCATATGCTCATAGATTGTCAATTGAACGGTACAGGGAAGAGTCGAGACCTAGACACCAATTTAGCAGCTCCACCGGTATGCTCAAGCTCAGCAGGGTGCATATACTAGTGTAGGTGGTGGTCAAGCATTAGAACATGTTTACGCCCTCGCATCTCATCAAGAGCAGGAGGCCTCTCAGATACTGATCACTGGTATACTACAAGTATTCCATCTTGATGTTTATACATTTTTAGATCCATAGGCTACCTCATTTTTTTATGCCCTATGTTGCTAGTAGTTTCAGTCATCCCAAATCCTATCGAACCTTCTCGGTTTCTATTTCAGTCGGTGACTCCAGTTATAGCTCAACGGGTATACAGGAATTTCCCTGTCATAATCCTTGATAACCTCCAAAGATTTAGTAAAGTTAGACATGTGATTTTTCTATTATTTTTGGCATGGATTGGTTACATGCATGTTATGACTCAGTGAAATATAGTACCCATGAGATAGAGTTTCGATTTTTGGGTGAGCCAGTCCTAGAGTGGAATGGTAGTTCAGTTGTGCCTATAGGTCGCTTTATTTCCTACCTTAATTCTAGAGAGATGATTTCTAAGGGTTGTGTCTACCATCTTGTTTGGGGTATGGATGCTACATCCCAGACCCTGAATCTTTATCCAATTCCTGTAGTGTGTGACTGTTTGGAGGTTTTCCCAGATGATCTACCCAGAGTCCTTCCCGAGCGGGAGATCGACTTTAGTATTGACCTTCTTCCCGATATGCAACCTATATCTATTCCTCCTTATAGAATGGCACCAGCTGAGCTAAAGGATTTGACAGAGCAGTTGAAGGATCTCTTAGACAAGGGTTTCATCAAAGCTAGCAAATCCCCGTGGGGTGTACCAGTTCTCTTTTTTTAGAAAAAGGATTGTTCTCTTCGTATGTGCATTAACTATCGGAAATTTAACAATGTCACAATCAAGAACAAGTATCCTCTTCCTAGAATTGATGATTTTTTGACCAACATTAGGGTGCTAAGTGATTCTCAAAGATAAATCTTAGGCCTGGTTATCACCATCTTAGCGTTAGAGAGAGTGACATCCCGAAGATAGCCTTCAGGAATCAGTATGGTCACTATGAGTTTGTAGTTATGTCTTTTGGACTAACAAATGCTCCTGCAACTTTTATGGATTTGATGAACAGGGTGTTCAACCCATATTTGGACATATTTGTCATTGTCTTCATAGACATCATTCTCATATATTCTCGGAGCGAGGAAGAGCATGCCGCTCAGTTGAGGATTGTGCTACAAAATTTTAAGGATCACCAATTGTTTGCTATATTCAACAACTGTGAATTTTAGCTGAACTAAATAGCATTATTGGGCCAAGTGGTGTCAAGTGAAGAATTATCCTAGAACAATTAATCCTTAGGATATTAGGGATTTTCGTCCATTACGGCACCGTTGACTATGTTGACCCTAAAGAAAGTCAAATTTCAGTGGTTGGTTGACTGTGAGAAGAGTTTTCAAGAGTTAAAGACTCGACTCACGTCAGACCCAGTATTGACCCTACCTGAGGGTACATATGGATTTATGGTGTATTGTGATGCCTCTAGGGTTGGATTTGGCTGTGTGTTGATGGAGCATAACAAGGTCATTGTGTATGTCTGTAGATAGCTTAAGACTCATGAGAAGAATTACCCGACACATAAACTAGATTTGTCAGCCCTGGTGTTTGCATTAAAGATTTAGAGGCACTATTTGTATGGGGCGCATGTGGATGTATTCACGGACCACATGAGTCTTCAGTATGTGTTTACCCAAAAGGACCTAAATTTGCGACAAAAGAGGTGGTTAGAGCTTCTCAAGGATTATAACACGAGTGAAATTTATCATTTGGGCAATTCCAATGTAGTGGCGGATGCTTGATGTGCTGTGAGTTTACAACACTTCTGACGCTAAAAACTGAGAAAATAGCAAGGCCTTAGTTGTTTATATGGATATAAGGCACTTTTTCTTTTATTACTAGACAAATAAGTGTTGGAGAAGGAATGTACAAAAGAAGCCTGAAAGTGCAAAAAATGGGCTAAAGTCACAGTCGCAATATGAGCCGTAGGATGATGGTATGAGTCGTACTGAGAACCGTGAAAAGTTTTAGATGGCTAAATTGGGAATAGTGCAACCTACGAATCTCAGTATGAGTCATACAACACTGCTACGAGTCGTAACACTGAGTCATGGAAATATTCAGAAGAATTGCACAAGAGGTAGACTCTTGACACGGATAGGCAGTAAGAGTCATGGCAACATAGTACGAGTCGTACCATCACACTCGTGAAAAACTTCAGGAAAATTCCGAGTTCTCAGAGTCAAGCCACGGAAGTACAATACGACTCATAGGAAGCATGTATGAGTCGTACCAAGGCCCAACACTTAGCCAAATTCCAGTAAACCAAGGACGTACGGATAACAGGTATGACCCGTAAATCCTGCTATGGGTCGTAGGATCTGTCGTGGCTCAGGCGGTAACAGTTATGGAAATTTACCCTGTTAGCTTAGGAAATCTTATGTCTGTATAAATACCTTTTATGTTTTATTTTCTGGAGAACATCTAGAGAATCATACATATGAGGGAAAACATAGAATTGAGTTGATTGACTTATGATCAGCCTTTTCTTGAGTTCTTTCTTGATCTTTGTGAATTGTTCTTGAGTTATTTCTGAGATAATCAAAGAAAATTTTTGTCTCATCTAAAATTGTATGTATTGAATTATGTGTTTAATTATGAATGCATATCACAACCTTGCAACTATGAAAGGCTAAAACCTCCATAGCTAGGGTTGTGGGAACAATGATGTATTAATGAGCTAGGGATGCGCAAAGTGATTCAAAATCAATGCAAAATGCTTGTATTATATTCTCTTCATGCATAAATGTTTCTTAATGGTGTACAAAGTTAGAACTTGCCTGAATTCTTTACTTGCTTGAGCCTAGAGAGGTAGAGATTAGGAAAAGAGAATTACAACAAAGCCTTGATCTTGATGATCATTGTATTAACTTGAGTTCTAGTCGCAGGATAGTTAAATTTGGGACTAATTGATAAAGGGTAAATTGAAATCGCTCATGAGACCTAACCCGGTGATTGAGTATAGTCATCTAATAGAGACAAACCAGTCATTTGGATGAACCATATTTATCAGTTCGACAAGTAAGCATTGGTATTGATTACGTGTCTATACCAGAAGCAGTTATGAACCCATGGGAAACACAAACCCTAGTTATTCTTAACTCTTGATTTTACATCATAATTTCAATCATCGTTTTAATTATTAGTTTCTTGAAACCCCTAAATTGGAGTAACTAACCAACAAGTTCACTTACTAGCATTAGTCTAGATCTTCTATATTCCCTGTGGGTTCGACCCCAACCTCTTTGTTGGGTTCTTTATTGACAATGTCCGCTTTATACTTCAGTAGGAGGTGTGAGTTTGAGCATTATCAAAAAGTGGCATTGCTACCGGGGAATACGGCTAAGACTATATTAATTTCTTGGAGTTGACTTTTGGTAGTAATTTCCTTAATTACATTTTTTTTTTATTTTTGATACCCACAGGTTGTTTCTTGGTGGATGCCAAGCACTCGGAGTAGTGGAAATCCCATGATTTCGTTGAACCCTGAAATTGAATGAACATTGTGTTGCATGGAAAACCAGGAGCAAAGAGATTCCCGGATAACTGAAGAAGCTAGGCAAGCCGAGTTAGCTCGGTTTGCTACACTTTAGGATGTTGAGGATGCTTGAGACGAGGTTGTTAATGCCAGATGACATGTGTGGGGAAACAGAGGTCATACATTTTCCCCTCAGTTCTTCGATGATGAGGACCCAGGCATTGATGAAGTTGGGTCAACTGGAGCAATTGTACCACCACCACTGGCCGCTGGGGCCAAATTTGAAATCACGAGCACCATGATTCAATTGTTAAACTTGAAAGGGGTGTTCAGTGGTCTCGCAGCAGATGACGCCAACCTTCACCTGATGAACTTCGTTGGATTATGCAAGGCGTACGTGTTTCCTGGAGTTAGCCAAGATGCCATCAGACTCAGATTTGTCCCCTTATCTCTGTTAGGGGAAGCCACTTTATGGTTATCAGAGTTGCCCAACGACTCCATAACCAACTAGAGGGAACTCAAGTAAGCCTTCTTGGAGAGATTTTTCCCCCCTACAGAATGTTGCAGCTTAAGGATGAGATTTATAATTTTCGGTAGCTCAAAACTGAGGCACTTCATGAAACCTGGCTGAGGATCTAGAAGAAGTTGAATAAGTGCCCAAACCATAAAATCCAGAGAAGTTTGTTGGATATTTTTTACAGGTCTTTAAACAATAGCACAAAACCTATAGCAGACATAGTGGCAGGATGAGCATTGATGAGTCACACCTGGGAGCAAGCAACTACTATCCTTGACAGGGTGACTAAAACAAATACGGCATGGCATACTCAGGAGGCAGATGCAACGACTGGTACATGTGATGTTGGTTTGACTGCAGACCAACATAGGAAGGAAGAAGAACGCGACTAGGAGTTGGCTCATATGCGCACATCATTG
Organism: Datura stramonium; assembly: GCA_018107945.1. Lineage (NCBI taxonomy): Eukaryota > Viridiplantae > Streptophyta > Magnoliopsida > Solanales > Solanaceae > Datura > Datura stramonium. The sequence continues at coordinate 433,358 of JACEIK010000097.1, read as the reverse complement.
GATTTGCTTACAAAGTACATTATGGGAGATGGAACCAAAAAGGTAAATACAGTGGGACACAAGGACTGGAGCCAGGGCCAGATCACTCTTATTTCGAGGAGGAGGCAAATTTCCTGGACAGCTAGGTGGCAGGTTTTCGAGCCAATGCCCAAGCATCTGAACAAGACAATTAGCACCAAGATTCTAGAAACCAAGGTCGGAACAACCAATAAAAATATAGAGACAATAGCTGAGGTCGTGAGTACGAAAGAGAATGGAAAAGGAATGACGGCTATCGCGATGACTGAGCTGGAATATATATATGCCTCCCAATGCACGAGAGGGGAAGGCTGGACAGTCAAAGCTAGAGAGCATGATGGATGAGATGCTGAAAAAGGTGAGGTCCACTGATGATCAGTTGAAGGAGATCCAAGGTGATACATCAAACATGGGCCAGAGAGTGGAATCTCACGCGACTGCCATCAAGAAGATTGAACAGTAGTTGGGGCAACTATCGGCATCACTGAACCCTAGATAGAAGGGTACACTACCTAGCAACACCATCTAGAACCCAAAGAATGATGGCCATTGCATGGCCGTGATGACTAGGAGTGGTAAGACCACAATTGATCCCCCTCTTCCGATTGTAGTTGAATGGAAGAAAGAGATCATAGTTGAAGAACATGAAAATGATGTTGAAATGGAAACTGCTAAGAACGTTGAGTTGCCTAAGGCCACAACTAGTAAAAAAGGGCCTGAAGAGGAACAAGGTGCAATACAGATTACAAGGCTATTCCGAGACCACTGCCACCGTTCCTCCAAAGAATGAAGAAGAAGGCGGAGAATGGTAATTTCCAAAAATTCTTATTAATGTTCAAACAAATATCTATGAACATACCATTGTTTGAGGAGTTGGAACAAATGTAGGGATATGCTAAGTTCATGAAGGACCTGGTAATAAAGAAGAGGTATGTGAGTTATGAGCGTGTAGATAATGTACACCACTATAGTGCCATAGCTACACGAGTCCTGGCCCAGAAGAAGGAAAATCTGGGTGCTTTCATGATCCCTTGCACCATTGGAAATGTAGAGTTCGCAAGGGCACTTTGTGATCTGGGAGCAAGAATCAACCTGGTGCCATTGGTTTTGTTCAAGATGTTGGGCTTCGGAGCCCCCACACAGAATACCATGCGGCTATTAATGGCCGATAGAACTATGAAGAAGCCAGTGGGTATCCTGTTTTATGTGCTTGTAAAAGTTGACAGATTCATGTTCCCAGTAGACTTCATGATCCTAGATTGCGAGGTTAATTATGAAGTCCCCATCATTTTTGGAAGACCAATCCTTGCTATTGGGAGGGCCTTAGTGGATGTGGAGGCTGGCCAAATAAAGTTCAGACTAAATAAAGAAGAGTTTACTTTCAACATCTGTCGGGCATTGCAGCAAGGGGTACAATGTAGCCTCAGCAATTGAGAATGAATCAGAGTTTCTTGACGAAGTTTGAGTAGTCAAGAGACTGCTTCGTGTCGCGATGTTAAATCAGGAATTGCATGGGAGGCAACCCGTGAATGGTGAAGTCTGATTAGCCACAGGTATGTTCCCTTCTCTTTGTTCTTGTAGTTCATGCTTCAGGGATGAAGCACAATTTTCAAAAAGGGGAGGGGGTGTACTTGTAATTTTTGGAATTTGTGGATTCGTTCGAGGGTTTTTCTTGACGTGTTTCTTTTCCCTCGGGCATGCTATCTTGTAGAACCTGCAAGTTTAGGATTTTATTTTCTTATTTTTTAATTTTTGTTTAATTAGAAAATAGCTTAGGAGTACTCAGCCAATAAAAGTGCACTAGTTTTGGATTTTTGAAAAAAATTGGCCCTATTTAAATTTTTTTGATTCATTAGCTATGTACTTGTCACTACATACATGATTTTTGTGGATCTTTTGATATCATTTAATGTATTAGCATGAGCAGTCTTGTTGATCTATGTGTAAATCAAACAGATAAAGTGAATATAAGTCAGGTGCCATGAGTGAGTGACGTTTGATACTTAGTTCAATTTTGTGTTGAAGACCTAGAACTTTCCTAGTTGGTCTTCGCATAGGCTAAGGATGGTTGGTTGGGATATGATCATAGGACATTTTTGTTAAGCTCACTTTTAGCCTAAATGACTCTACCAAAATCATATGATTCCTTTGATCCCAATTTTGAGTCTTTAATAGACCATTTTTCTTTGATTAATTGATGAACTGTACCCATTTTTTTATAGTGAACCTATTTTGGCCCTAGTCCTTCCTTGGACATTGTGAACCTCAACATTGGAAAAACGTCTAAGTTGAGGGTGGCTAGAGTAGGGATGCATAAATGGTGGGAATGAGGAAAAGGGAAAGAAAAGAGAAAAGGTGAAAAATGAGGTGTGGTGTGATAAATAAAAAAAAAGATGAAAAAGTTGAAAACTTTTAAAAACAAAATTCAAAAGAAAAATAATGCTTGAAAAGGGTGAAAACGCACCACACTCATACAAATGCATAAAAAAGAGGTGAAAAGGGAGGAAAAGGAATGAAAAGAAAAGAGGGTGAAATAGGTAAACGATGAAGCCAATGTATGTAGTGTCATGAAAGGGTTAGTCACTTAGAAATATCTCACATTTATCAGGTTCAGCCCTAAAGCCTACATTAAAAGACACAACAAGTCCTATAGTGATCCTAATCTGTCCATCTGACAGACCAAAGTAGAGAAAATGAGGGCAAGCCTATGGTATCCGATACGCAGTACTTGAATCTTCTTTGTGAGAGTGAGAGTCTCATTTGTTCAGTCTAATGCCATATATGACACCATATCTGTGAGTGGGGACTTCATTTGTTGTGAGGGTACATGGGTTATGTTTACTTTTACCATTGGTCTTTGAGAAAAGCATCGACAATGACTTGATTGCCTGTTGATAGCTAAATGACATGTCTTGATCCCTGCTTATCATATTTTGTGGTTTCTTGTAGTACATTAGCTGATAATAATTCATGGAAGAAGGGTCAGAAGTCGTTGAATGTATAGTGCAAATTTTGTTTGGTATTGGCTGTAGTATCCTAGGTTTATTTTCTAGTTAAGCATCATGTTTAGATTTATTTCTTTTCTTTGCTCGAGGACATGCAAAAGTCTTAAGTTGAGGGTGTTGATATGATGTGATTTTACAACACTTTCGACACTCAAAATTGAGAAAATAGCATGGTCTTAGGTGTGTTTATATGGATATAAGGCACTTTTTTCTTTCATTACAGGACATATAAGTGTTGGAGCAAGAATGTGCAATAAAATCCTGAAAGTGCAAAAAATGGGCTAAAGTCACAGTCTCAGTATGAGCCATAGGATGATGGTATGAGTCGTACGGAGAACAGTGAAAAGTTTCAGATGGCTGAATTAGGAAGAGTGCAACCTACGACTCTCTGTACGAGCCATACAACACTAGTATGAGCCGTAACACTAAGTCGTGGAAATATTCAGAAGAATTGCACAAGAGGCAGACTCTTGACACGGATAGACAGTATGAGTCATGGCGAAAAGGTACGACTCATACCATCACACTCGTGACAAACTTAAGGAAAATTCCGAGTTCTCAGAGTCAAGCCATGGAAGTATAGTACGACTTATGTGAAACATGTACAAGTCGCACCAAGGCCCAACAATTAGCTGAATTTCAGCAAGCCAAGATCTTATGGATAGAAGGTACGACACTTACAATCCTGCTACGGGTTGTAGGATCTGTCGTGGCTCAGACGACACTAGTTATGGAAATTTACCCTATTAGCTTAGGAAAAAGATTCTTATTTCTGTATAAATACCTTTTATATTTTATTTTTAGGAGAAAATCTAGAGAATCATACAGAATGAGGGAAAAAATAGAATTGAGTTGATGGACTTGTGATCAACCTTTTCTTCAGTTCTTTCTTAATCATTGTGAATTGTTCTTGAGTTATTTCGTAGATAATCAAAGAAACTTTTTATCTCATGTATAATTGTAAGTATTGAATTATGTGTTTAATTATGAATGCATATCACAACCTTACAACTATGACAGGCTAAAACCTCCATAGCTAGGGTTGTGGGAACCATGGTGTATTAATGAGCTAGGATACGCAAAAGTGATTTGAAATCAATGCAAAACACTTGTATTGTACTCTCTTCATGCTTAAACATTTCTTAACGGTGTACAACATTAGGACTTCCCTGAATCCTTTACTTGCTTGAGCCTAGAGAGGTAGACATTAGGAAAAGAGAAATACAACAATGCCTTAATGTCGTTGATCATTGTATTTACTTGAGTTGTGGTCGCAGGATAGTTGAATTTGGGAATAATCAATAACGGTTAAATTGAAATCGCTCATGAGACCTGACTCGGTGATTGAGTATAGTCATTTAATAAGGACGAACCAATCGTTTGGATGAACCCTAGTTATCATTTCTACAAGTAAGCGTTGGTATTGATCAGGTGTGTATACCCGAAGTAGTTATGAACCCATGGGGAACACAAACTCTAGTTATTCTTAACTCTTGATTTTACATGCCAATTTCAATCATTGTTTTAATAATTACTTTCTTGAAACTCCCAAACTGGAGTAACTAACCAAAAAGTTCACTTACTGGCATTAGTCTAGATCTTTCATATTCCCTGTGGATTCGACCCCATCCTCTTTGTTGGGTTCTTTATTGACAACGTACGCTTCATACTTCAATAGGAGGAGTGAGTTTTAGCATTATCAATGCTCTTTGCAGGCTATTCATGGAGAGTGTTTCTCATGTGGAAGAGGGGAGGAAATAGTGGGTTATGGATTTGCATCAGCTTGCTCAATTAGGAGTTCGTCCTTTTGATTCAACAGATGGTGGTGCCGTTGTGTAGAATGTCTCAGAATCTTCCTTGGTGACTGATGTTAATTCTAAATAAGATGAGGATCCGATCTTGGTAAAGTTGAAGGAAGAGGTTCAAAATCAGAAGGTAGAGGTCTTCTCCCAAGGGGGAGATGTTGTACTTAGATAAATCAGGGTCATTTGTGTGTTCCAAATATTAATGGGTTGAGAAAACGTATGCTGCACAAGGCTCATGGTTGCCGATATTCTATACATCGAGGTTCAACCAAGATATACCGTGACCTACGGGGAGTCTATTGGTGGAATGGTATGAAGAAGGACATAACAGAGTTTGTGGCTAAGTGTCCAAACTGCCAACAAATGAAAGTGGAGCATCTAAAACTAGAAGGTGTGCTTCAAGAAATTAGTTTCCCCACCTGAAAGTGGGAAGAGATAAATATGGACTTCATCACAAGGTTGCCTCGTACACGTCGTTAGTGTGACTCGATTTGGGTGGTTGTGGACAGGTTGGCTAAAGCATCTCACTTTCTACCGATCAAAACTACCGACTCAGTGGAGGATTATGCCAAATCTTACATTTGGGAGTTGGTTCGGTTGCATGGTATTCCCTTATCCATCATATTATATAGAGGTACCTCAGTTCACTTTTTGGAAGTCGTTTCGGAAGGAACTTGGTACTCCAGTTAAGCTTAGTCCAACTTTTCACCCACAAACAGATGGTCAGGCTGAGCGAACCATTCAGACTCTTGAGGATATGTTCAAAGAATGTGTGATTTTCTTCAAAGGTAGTTGGGATGATCATTTGCCTCCTATCAAGTTTTCTTACAATAACAATTACCACTCCAGCATTCAGATGGCTCTATTTGAGGCTCTTTATGGGTAGAGGAGTAGTTTGCCTATTCGTTTGTTTGAACTAGGTGAAGCTACATTGATAGGGCCTGATTCGGTTCATATGGATATGGAGAAAGTTCAACTTATAAAGGAAAGGCTCAAAACAACTCAGAGTCGTCAAAAGTCCTATGCGGATGTGAGAAGCAGAGAATTCGAATTTGAAGTTGATAATTAGGTGTTCTTGAAGGTATCTCCCATGAAGGGGGTGATGATATTTGAAAGAAAGGGAATTTTAGTCCCTGATATGTCTGTCTGTACTGATTGTGAGACGTGTTGACAAGGTGAACTATGAGTTGGAGTTTCCATCCGAGTTGGCTTCAGTACATCAAATCTTTCATATGTCGCTTTTGAAGAAGTGCATTAGTGACCCAGCCTTGGTGATTGCTGTTACACCCCGTAAGACTACCGGCACCTAGATGGCCTATTCGCGCATTGGTTAAGCATATTTGAAAGCCATACGTGCTAGAAAAAGGCCCGGGTAAAGATCGGACGTGAAACCTGTCGGACCATCGCGGAAGGAGCCGGGGCAGAGCCCCTCCGCGATGGCACCGCGTCACGGAGGCGGGGCCACCGCGTTGGCTCCGTGACACGTTGGGCCTATCCAGGCCCAAGTATATAAAGCCCCACTTCGGTTTTAAGTGGTCATTTATCTTATAATTTCCAGAAAAATCATGAGAGGTCAGAGAGAAGACGAAGAGGGTAATAAAATATCGTCCGATTACGCTGCCAAACGTAGTCCAAATCTAAATTAACCTCAGGTACCGAGGTATTT
>JACEIK010000097.1:393626-414384 GCA_018107945.1 Datura stramonium | reverse complement strand
TTTCCAGAAACCTGAGATAGAGCTAGCCAGGCACCAGATGTGCCTAGGCCCACCAGTTAGCAATCCAGGTCCTACTAGGGCACCAGGTGCCAGTCATACCTCCTAGGGCGGGGCGTGACAATTGCGATGGAGGGAATTAGTGTGAATGATCGCCTTAGTTATGAAGATGTACTGGTTGAAATTCTTGATCGTCAGGTTTGGAAGTTGAGGAACAAACAAGTAGCTTTAGTAAAAGTTCTGTGCAGAAATTAGTTTGTCGAAGGAGCTATTTGGGAAGCCAAAGCAATATGATGGCTATATACCCGCATCTTTTCCTTTTTGACTCAGCTCTAGCTTGAGGTATCAGTTTCCTCCTTAGCACTCTATTCAACTTTATATCTAGTTCATGTCTCTCAATTTCCTTTATGTCAGTGCTTGTATGCGTGATTATGGAATTCATTTCAGTTATATATCTCAGTTCGAAGTCAGTCACTCCCTTAGTTTTTAGCTTTAGATATTTAGTATTTGGGATGACCGTTCCTTTCCCTAGTTATTCAGTATGTTTATGAACATTCGAGGATGAATGTTCCCAAGGGGAAGATATTGTAATACCCGAAAAGTTCCTAAGATCAGACCCGAGGGTTGAAGTGGAGAAAAATAGGAAAAATCTACACAAGCCACAAAACGACTCGTTAGGTCACTTAACGAGTCGTGGAGTGACTCATGAACTGGAGGCTAGCCAGGGAGAAGTCGTGGTCAGGGGGTGACCATGAGTGCATGCCATGAGTCATGGTTTCATTTGACGACTCGTGGAGAGAGTCGTGATCTAAAGGGCATATTTGAGGTTCATTATCCTTTAGACTTCACGAATGGTTACCATGAGTCATCCCCTACCTCACTACTCATGATGTCCCTCGTGAGGACTGATAGAGTATATTTTTCAGCGATTTTAGTAAGGGTGTTTTTGTAATTTCTAAGCTCTTAAGTCTTAAACTATGACATTTTAAGCTTCGTTAGGAGAGTTTGAAGAGTGTTTAGCCTATCCTAAGTCATTCTCTCCCATGCATGCCAGATTAGAGGGTTCTATTAAAGATCAAGCTTGAGAATTCTCCTAGTTCTTCCCCAAATCTCTTGGGCTTTCAAGGAACGGTGTAGAATCACATTTCCTATGTATGTATGATTTGAATAGGAGTTTCTTTTCACTCTGATGCCCAATTCCTATCTCAAGTGTATGAATTCAAGTCTTAAAGTCAAGTTTATGATCTTATCGAGTTTTAATCCAATTTCATTAAATTCATTATGATTTTTTTATGGGTCAATTCCCTTAATGTTTAAATGATATTTTAAGAATCATGGGCATGTTTTATACTTATTTTTAAATAAAATTCATGATTTCTATTTTTGAAATTTGTATGCCCAATTATGCAAGTTTCATGAAAAATTAAGATTATGATCTATGTTTTTAACCATGATGAGATGTTTAGCATTAAAGAATGTTTATAAATTACCCATATATGAATCCATGATTATTGATTAGCAAGTATTATTCAAGAATGTTAAAGTTTGGGAAAGCCTACATGATCTAAGTATATTTTCATGACTTAGTTCAATGTTTATGACATTAGCTTACCACATGGTTTTGCAGTCTAGACTCCAACTTTCAACCTGTGGTATGTTTTGAGCCAAGGATCCACATATTTATATTTCAGACTATGTATGTAATTTCATGATCAGCTTTGTTGAAAAATGATGGTTAAGCTTCATTGGAAAATGATAGATAGCATATGTATGTTTTTAGGAGTAGTGTCTAGCACCGAGTAGGACAGGGGTTTAGGTAAACCCCCGGCCTCAGAATTATGCACCAATGTAGGTTTATTTAGATTCATTAGGACCTCCCTTGTGAGCTTTCCCTGCCCCCAAGAGGCCTTCAGCTTGATATCGATATCGTAGTAGCACTCCTTAGGACAGTTCAGCCCACTTGAATGTAACAGTTGGGATCACGTAAGCTCAATCGTGATTATTTCGGTTATATGATGAGTCTCTCATTGTTCCTCATAATTTTAGGTGTGCATTTTAATCAGTTATGATATTATGTTTTCAACAGGTTTGACCCAATGTTCAATTTATCAGTTTTACTCAGTTTCATCTTTGGGTCATTCGTTTCAATTATGAGGTTCAATTATGTTTATTCATGTTTTCAAGATATAAGCATGCAGTCCTTATATTGATGTGATTTATGTTATGCATGTTTTCAGTTTTACTTACATAGCCTATTTTACTAACCTTTGCATACTCAGTACATTTTAAGTACTACCCACATACTCTATGTTGTATCGTTTCATGGTACATGCTTAGAAGTTCAGGTTCAGTCTCTTCGCTAACTAGTTTTTAAGAGTTCAGTCTCGTCAGCTTGTTGGTGTGTGCTCATCCTTCGAGTGTCATTATATAGTTGAGCTACTATTGTTTTTAGTTTCAAACTTTAGTGAGCTAGTTGGGGGTCTTCTTCCATCACATCATTAGTATGTTAGAGGCTTATTAGACATGGTATTATATTCAACTTTGAATTTAGTATTATATGATTTCCTTTGTCCAAATGTTTAAATATTCAGACTTTCGTTATTTTAGAATTTAGATTTCCACTTTGTGTTTATTGATCTTCAGTTTTCATGTTTATGCCATGGGACAAATTGGAGCCATTAATGATTCTAGGTTCTGTGTCTCAATCTGGGCCTATGCTCGGGTCATGTAAATGATGAGGCAGTTGATGGAGCTGGTGGTGGTGAGGCTGAGGCTGATGATGATAGGGATGAATAGCTAGTTCAGGGAGTTCTTACCCCTCCTTATTCTACATTTTTACATTATGGACAATATGGAATTTTTAGTTGGGGGATGAGGCGTGCTCTTTTTCTATTGATATTTGACTTTTTTTTCCCTTCTCACGCTTGGTTGTTTGTTGATGTTTTCAAATATTTTGTGTTATTTCTTTAAAGAATGAATGCCCTCATCGGGATTATTTTAAATTGATTAAATTGTGGGTTGATTTTCTTGTATTGAGGATGTGCGTTACCATTGACGAGTTAGTTGTACATGCTAATTAATTCATGACCTGTACTTAGCAATCACCTTTGTAGATAGTAGATAGTAATAAACTTTGAGGGTTGTCTTCATACTACGGTTCTTTCCAAGGAGCAATTTTTTTTTGTGTTGAATCGGGTGAGATTTCCGTTTAATAGATTGAAAGGAAACTTTCTTAAAGAAAAATGTCATATTTAGTTTGTCTTTTTGAGTCATTAATGCACTAAATTTGAGCGGTACCAATCAAAAAAAGTTTTTATTGGCATAGAATTTTTTTTAAGTTGAAAGGGGTACATGAATCTGAATATGGGAATTCTTTTGTCATGAATTATATATTCTTTGTTTGGTTTTTGATCCGCATGAAGAGTATGAAAAACATGAAATAGCTTGTATAAAGTCATGTCTTTGAATTGATCATGAGAATGGATGAACTCCTTAGATTGTGATACCTTATGTGGTGAAATTTTTAGTTTGATTCTTGTGTATGCATATTGTTTAGAACATGCTCCGAATGTGATTCAAGGCAAAATCCTAGATGTATTTGCACTTGGGAGATGAACTTAGACTTTCTTTTTGGTTAGTCACTTCATCACAAAATGACTCCCTTGAACATCAACCCTTGTTAACCACTGTTTGAGCCTTAAGCCCTTTTTCTTAGAAACCACTACAAGACTTATACCCTTTTTAATCCTTTGCTTTGGCACTTGTCCTTTCTAATTGTTAGTGATGAAAGAAAATGGGGGTTGAAGCCCAAGATTTGGGGATGAAAAAATGAAAATATGATGTAGGTAAAAGCCTATGTTTGGGAGTGTACAAAAAGGAAAAATAGGAATGAAATTCAATGTAAGGTAGCACCAAATGATTGATGAAAAGAAGAAAAAGATTTGTTGCAAAAACTTTGATAAAAAAAAAGAAAGAAACAAGTAGAATGCTGTTATCTCTTGTTTAGTGAGGCTTAATGTAGAATCCAAGGCGTAAAGGTTGGCTCTTGAAGAAATATGTGAATGATGAATACGAAGAGATAAGGTGAAGTAAACTCGCTAAGTGTAGCATGATGTTTGAATGTTCCCACAAAAGGCGTTAGAGAGGTTCTAGTCACTAGAACTAAATATTATGATACCCTTTCCTCCAGCCTTCGTTATGAGCCGCAAGTCCTTAGGGATTCCAAGTGTAGCAACTCGATATTAGTGGTGACTGACATGAAGGGAAAGCCTATGGTTCAATGTATATACACTTAAATATCTTTGAGAGAGTGAGCATCTTTGCATTATTTTATAATCCCCGATTTTATGAATTGCATGAATGCGATTGGGAATCTCTCTTTTGGTGAGTAGCATCACTTCCTTGGAGTAAATGCTAAAATTGTGTGTTCAATTGAGAGGTATAAATGTGACAAGTTGTACAGTGAACTTCTAGGAAAATCTTAAATTTTGATTGTCAATGACTTGAGATGCTTATTGATCTCGATTTGATTGAATATACCCTATTTTTAATTGAAAGAATGAAAGTGATATGTGCCAAAGGTATGTGGTGATACCGATTAAATTTGTGCAATTTTTTGAGTCTTTTTATTTTCTTTAGTCGGTGTGTGATTTTGGGGTTGTCTTAAGTTTTGATTGATCTTATGTATAGCTCATATAATTGGAGAGGCTTAATTCAATTCTATTTGTGAGTAAATGTTTTTCTTGAGGACAAGCAACAGTTCAAGTTTAGGGTTTTATAAATCGGTAACTTACCAACTCATTTGACTCTTAAGCATGAGTTATATCTTTATTTCCACATCATCTAGGAAGGTTTTATACCTTTTCTCGTTTTTTGGGCATGAATTTGACTTAGACAAAGAAAAAGGAAGAATTAAACAAAAAAAGCACTCTGTTGGAGGCAAAGGACTTGCATGCCGCATATTGGCACTCACAGTTGGTATTGGAAGGTTACTAATTTGAACCTACAAAGTGTAGGCTGGCACCTGCAAAATACAGGTGCCAATGCAGATAGCTTTGAAGTAACACTGCCTTAACCTGCGAGCTGATGATAGGAACCTGTGAAAAGCAGGTGCCTCGCAAGTGACCCTGATGCTGGCAAGGGAAATATCATTCAGATTTGGTACAAATGTAACTGAGAAGATTCCAAGAGAAAATATGGAATGTTGTGTAAGAGGAATGTATAGATTTTACCCCAATTGTTGAATTCTCACATAACATATCATATTATAGAATTGAATATTGTAGTGAAGTAGAGAGAGATAGAGAGTAGAGTACATTTTTCGTCTTCTTCTTCTTTTTATTCTTCAATTTCATTGGGAAATACACAATTGTTGCATATTTTGAAAGATTAATTTTTTATACAATATGATGATGGTTGAGAAATTTCCCATGGGTATAATTTCTCTTTCTTCATTCAGGAGCAGCTAAACAATTATCTAGGGGTGTGTGCGTGATGGGTGTTTAAACTTGGTTCGTTGTTGATTATTAGTTCTTAGATTCATTTTATAAGCATGGATCTATTATTTCCTTTAATTTTTAATTGAAAAATTAATGGTTGCAAACATTGATTTAGCTTGCTTATCTTACTTTTGCTTGAGAGAGAAGTGAGATTTGGGTGAGGAATCAATAATGAGGATTTGGAGTGTAGATGCATGGGCTTGAGATAGAGATAGTCAAGACCTATATCACCACTCCATTAAAGGGTTGATGCTAGATATAGCTTAACCCTTCCTCAATCTTTGTGGTTGATTTGTTATTGTCATTTTGGGGTTTGAGAAAACCCAAACCGAAAGCACCCTTGTGATTGAAAAAAAAAGAGGGTGTAGTGTTATCCATTGCTATCCATGCTAAAAAATTGAGTCTAAGACATTTTAATAAACCCGAATCTAGTTGACATCCCATAAACAACACATCCCTAGTTCCCTCTCATCAACTGCAACAAATTTCATTTGCCCAATTTTGTTTTACTATTTGAACTCAATAATGTTTCACTTCTTCCCCCAATTTTTACTTTTCACATTTCAAACAATGATGCATACTAGTTTGAATTACTTTATGACTTTTGGATTATCTCTCTCAATTCCTTGTAGGATTCGACCCTGACATCCGTTTGGTATTTTATTTTTTGACAATTACTGCTAACAACTTCTTTAAACGGGAGTGATGGATTAAGCGTTATCAGTGACCATGTTTCAATAGCAAATATTATGGTTGGTTAATAGAAATAATGGAATATTTTATTATTATAGAGGATCAAGAACTATGAAAAATTATAAAATAAGGTCAAAAGATCCTCACAATCACTAATAATAAAACAAAGAAAATTGTTCCTAAATAAAGAGAAAAATACCCTAATGAAGACACAAAGACAGTCCAAAAGAATGCCAAAAGAAAAATGTTTCTTATTTGTGGCATTAGACCTAATAAAAATAGTTGAATCTCCTATTGTAAAACTTCCAAAGAAGTGAGGTATACCTTGTAGACCACACATCATAGAGAAAATCAGGTCAAGAAATTCTAAAATGACCTGGTTGAATAGGAAATATAAGTTATTTATGGTGAATGGAGGAGAAGTTATTCCTTTGAGAATAAGTATTAAATAACTTCTTGATATACTATCTAATTCCTGGGTAAGCAAAGTGAATGCTATAATGGAAGCTAAAGATCTAGATATAATGACCATTGATGAACTCATGCAAAACTTGAAGACCTATGAGACGAGGAAGTTCCTAAATCATAAAATTACTCCCACAAGAAGATATGTGAACCTAATCTTCACAGCTATCCAGGACCAAGATCTTGGTGAAAAAGACATGGTATTATTCACCAGAAGATTTAAAGCAATGATCAGGAGAGGGGTTTTCCTATATGGAGGAACCATCTCAAGACTAAGAGGACCTAATACAAGAAATCCATAAGGATTCTATAAATGTGGAAGCTCAGATTATTTCATCAGAGAATGACTAGAAAGGAAGATTATTGGAGTAATAAATAATCTTTAAAAAAAGAGAAGGGAACATATCACTAGAAATAGGATGACAGTTGGCAAGTAGATTAAATTATGAGAAAGGTATATTCTTTATTAAGAAACTAATCAAGTGATGATGAGGATGACATAGAAAAAGAAAAGAGTTTATATCTGGTATCAAAAGAAGAATCTGACATAGAAGATATATTGGCATTAATGGCCAATTTAGATTCTGAAGATGATAATTATGTGATATCAGCATAAGGTGAAAATAATACTAAAAACATCCAAGAATAAATAAAGAGTATGATCATGGGTTACAAGGCTGACTTTCACGCTCCGAGCATACACTTTGGGCGTGGTCGACACTTAGACCTCCTAGTGGTCCAAGCAAACCCTTGGTATGGCTTACTACTAGCTGAGATTCACAATAAAAAATATGGAGACAACAACTGAAGTGAGCTCAATTTATTTAAATCAAGATTTATTAACTGAAATTGAAAACAATGTTAAAAAGTAACATTTACGACCCAACTAACGACTAATTCTATGAAGCCTCTAAATCTAAAAGATAGGTGCAGGGACAAAGCTCCCATGGCTACCTCAAAATCTACAAAAAATAATGTAAATATGACTAGGACTCTCTAGAAGTAGGAGGACTGACTAAAGCTGAAAAGAGGAGATCCTAATGGTACATCTATTGTCGATCCTGTCTAATTGAATCTGCATCAAAATAGGATGCAGCGCCTAGCGAATTCAGTACCTTTAAATGTATGGTATGTAAAATGGCTGAATAAATAACAGGTAAATATGATTATCTGAAATGATAGAGTAAACTGACTAAATTTGAAACTCTGAATGATGCATCAAAACACAAGTATGAAAGATGTGTAAATAGTTATGTGATAAAACTTATGCCTCAAAACAAGCTCTGAAAATACATGAATATATATATATATATAAAACTTTAGTTAGGAGTTTCTCATAATCGACATGCATCATGAATGAGCGCATGATGTCCAACTTCTTTCCCAGGTTCGGAGAGTTGGCCAAAGCCTTACCAGGTAGAGGAAGAACTAGAGTATGAATCCATACTAAGCCCTTACCAGTGGCTGTTTGAGAAGTCACTCAAACCAATATCATGATCCTAACCTATACTAGCTATGTAGTTTTGGAACTTACACTGTTATACTCCGGGAGCTCAAAGATCGAACTCGGGAGTTGAAACAGGAAAATTGTGAAATTCATGTTGAAGGACACAGGACGAATCATCAGACGACTCTTGAGGAGACCCCACGATTTGTCAGGTGGCTCGTTGGGAGGCCTGGGGGAAATAGAGGATTGAGGTCCCCATGAGTGAGGTAACGACACGTGGTCAACCACCACGAGTCTTCATGTCAATCGTTGGGTGGTGTGGGAAAATAGATGGAGAAGCTTACCAGTGTACCTAACAGAAGGGAACCCATGAGTCGTGGACTGTCCCAATGACTCGTGAGGTGAGTCGTGATCAAGTAGGGTGAGTCCCATTTGATGCTAAGGCAGTGTACATGATGAGAGGTGGCAACGAGTCATGTCCAGTGGAAAATGGTCGTTAAGTCACCCGTTGCGAGCCCTGAAGAATCAATTAACTAGTGCACCTGATGAGAGACATAACGAGTCATTTGGGCCAGTGACGATCTGTCAGGTCGTCCGTTAGGACCACCTGGCTGTGTTTTCCAGTTAATTCAGTAAGAGTCTTTTCATAATTTCTAGGTTCCTAAGACCTATACCACGTCATTTAAGGCTCGTTTTACAGGGTTTTAAGAGGGAAAAACCTATTCTAAGCTAGTTCATTCCATGCATGCAAACTTTAGAGCTTAAAGGGAGGATTTAGAGCAAGTATTGTAAATAGACAATGTTGAGCTTCATATCCATATGATATCTAGTCTATGCATGATTTCATTATGAGTTTTGTCATTAGACAATGTTAAGCTTTGTTTCATACGATGTTGAGTTATGCATGATTTCATCTTGAGCTTCATCAAGGGACGATGTTGAGCTTTGTCAATAGACAATGTTGAGTTTCGTCAATAGACGATGTTGAGCTTCATTATATACATTGTAGAGCAATGAATGTTTTTAGCAGAAGAGTCTAGCACCGAGTGGGTTAAGGGTCAATTACCCTATGCCCCAAAACTACGCGCCAACGTTGGATGATACTTTTATATTGTTGGGACCTCCTTTGTGAGCTATCCTTGGCTCGATTGGTCCTTTAGCTTGATATGGATATCATGGTATCTTCCATTGCCCTGGGAAGGTTTTGGACGGCTCTACCCACTTGTGTGTGATTGTTTGGACCACGTAAGCTCTATCGTGGTATGTCCCTTTAGTGACGAGTCTCCCACTGTCTAAATCATTTAGATTGCATATTAATTACTCATTGTAATCATCTTATGCATGCATGTTCAAAAGCAAGGTTTGACTCATTGTTCAGCTTTTGATATAAATGTTATGTTTCAGCTCTGAGTCATTCGAGTTAGTCATGATGTTATAAAGCTATGCATGAATACGTTATGATTAGATTACGATTTTAGAATGAATGCATTTAGCCTTCTACTTATAATTAAAAGATTATGATATGTTATGAAATGTTTTAAATGATTTACTTTACTAAAGCAGTTTTACATACCTTGCATACTCGGTACATTCCCCATACAGACCGCATATTTTTTATGCTACATCATTTCATGATGCAGGATCCGTTTCCCATGTTCAGCCGCATTCGTAATCGCTTGTCAAAGTTAGTACCTGTATTAGTGGGGATTCCTCATCTTTCGAGGACTAGACTTTCAGTTCCATGTAATATTTCAGTTTCATGCTTTTGTGGAGTAAGTTGGGGTCTTGTCCAATTAACTCATCTAGACTAGAGGGTTTCAAACTTATGTATGTATAGCTTCAGATATTATTTTGATGTATCATTGAATGGTATTTCCGCCAAGTTAGAATTATGTTTTCTTCATGTTTATTGAATGAGTTAGTTAAATGCTTATGCCATGGTTTCGCTTGGGGTCTCTCGGGTCCCTTGTCCCATGTCTACAATACGGATCTACGCTCGGGTTGTGAAAAATATGGTATCAGAGCCATAGGTTTGATGTGTCCAAGGGAGTCTGAAAGTCGTGTTAGGTAGAGTCTTTTTCATGGGTGTGAAGCGCGCCACACTTATGACAAAGAGGTTACTAGATGTTTTAGGAAATTTTCCCTTCTTTTATGATCTATTCCATACAATTAAAAGCCTTTCTATCCTCCTAACTCATGCTATTCGCGATTGCAGAATCATGGCTCCTGGAAGGATGAATAGAAGGAGGAATGGAGGTGGTGAAGGCCACGATGAGGGAAACGGTTATGAGCACCAGCCTGCCCCACCAATTCAGGAGCCTCAGGCACCGGAGCCAGCCGCTCATGCTGAGTTCTGAGCGGCCATTCAGATGCTGCGCAGGACTTGACTGCTCAGGTCAATCAGTAGGCCATTGCGCATGTTCTGCAAAATGCCAATGCGGCGGCGGCTCGAGTCAGGGACTTCTTGAGGATGAATCTACTGGAGTTTTTGGGGTCCAAGGTAGATGATGACCCGCATGATTTTATTGATGAGATTGTCAAGATCACCTAGTTTATGGGGGTGAGTAGTGTTGAGTGTGCAGAGTTCGTCTCCTACCAGTTGAAGGGGGTTGCGCATATTTGGTTCTTCCAGTGGAAGGATTGTAGGGTCACTTGAGCAGGTCCGGTCACATGGTAGGAGTTTTAGGTTTCATTCCTCGATCGGTTCTTCACTCAGGATATGAGGGAGTTGAAAGCAGCTAAATTTGTGAATGTAAAGCAAGGAAGGAGGACTGTTAAGGAGTACGCCCTTGAGTTAACTCGCCTATGTAAGTATGCCCCAAAGTTAGTGACCAACCAGTTGGCGCGGGTGAGCAGATTTGTGCATGGTATAGCAGGATATTTGGATAAGGACTATAGGACAACTATGCTCCACTAGGACATGGGCTTCCCTCTCATAGTGTTGTATGCCCAGCAGATGAAGGCGACACACTCGAGGGAAAGGGAGGCCAAGAGGGCTAGGATTGAGGACCATAGATTTTCTCAGGAGAGGTCCAGTGGTGGGCTTCGACAGCAAACCCACCAGAGAAGTCAGCCCCAACATCATCCATCATTAGTGTGCCATCTAGGCCCCGACATTATCGGAGGGGGCGAGTGTCAAGATCGAGGGGTCATAGCAGCAGACCCACCGATACTAGCATTCCAGCTTGCCGCAGATGTGGCCAAGGGCACAAAGGCAAGTGCTTGGCAGGGTTAGGAGCTTGTTTTTGATGTGGTCACCCTGGACATATACTCAGAGATTGTCCTGCTACGAGATAGGACCAGGTTGGGGGTCGAGGCCCAGCTTCTTACTCAACAGCCCCTCCCCCATGCACAGCACATCAGGGGGCATCCACTAGTGCAGCTGGCGATCAGCGCCAGAACAGATTCTATGCCTTAGCCACTCTCCTGGAGCAGGAGGCCTCACTAGATGTAGTAACCGGTATGTTGAGAGTCTTTCATGTTGATGTATATGCTTTGCTAGATTCGGGGGATACCTTATCTTTTGTGACACCATATATAGCCAGTAGCTTCGGAGTCAGTTCCGATGTCTTGTCAGAGACCTTCTAAGTCTCTACCCCAGTAGGTGACTCAGTTATAGCTAGATGGGTATAAAGATTGCCCAGTCTCAGTCCTTCATAAGGTCACCTCAGCAAACTTGATAGAATTAGCCATGACTGATTTTGATGTTATTCTCGGCATGGATTGGCTATTTTCATGTTGTGCTTCAGTAAATTATAGAACCCGGTCAGTAGAGTTAAGATTTCTGAGTTAGCCAGTCTAAGAATGGAAGGGTAGTTAAGTTGTGCCTGTAGGTCATTTCATTTCCTACCTTAAGGCCAGAAAGATGATTTCTAAAGGTTTCCTGTACCATCTAGTTAGGGTTAAGGACTGATAACACTCAAACTCACATTTCTTAACAAAGTATGAAGTGAACGCTCTCAATAAAGAACCCAACTAGAGGTTGGGGTTGATCCCAAAGAGGATACGGAAGGATGTACAAGAACACTAGTGCTTAAAATTTTTAGTTAATTAGTTCCTAAGAGGGGGGTTTGTAAAAGTAATAAATAGCAATGTTTGAGAAATTGATTGTTGTATCCAAATTAACGCAACTAACTAGGGTAAGTGTTCTCCATGACTTCATAACCACAAGAAATTTTATACTAGTGATCTATTCCGGTTCTTAGCATGAAATATCGGTAAGTTGGTTCACCTAAATTGTTGGTCCCCTATCTAGATTATTTTCACCACGCAACTTGGTCCGTCTACAGGTTTACTTTAATTGGCCCTTACCATTAATATCGAATTAGCTATTCCCGGACAAGGTCAAGCTATTAGATGAGGGTTGATAGCCTCAAATCTCTGTTGTTAATCCCTTTTCCCATTCACTACCTCCTTGGTATGGTAAGTAAGAATAAGGCAAGTTCAAACGTTTGCAACCGTTAAAAATCAATTAAAACGAAGGAAGAGACAATACATGCATAAACTTCGTTCAAGAATCACTAAGTATTTTACCTATCTGTGTTAATTTGTCATGGTTCCCACAACCCTAGTCGTGGTGGTTTTAGCCTATTATGTTTATAAGTAAATTAATAGCATTCATAAATAAAAGAAAAAATTAATACTTACAACGTTGATAGGAAGAAACTCACTTGATTATTGCAACAATAAAGAAGAATAATTCAACAATCATCTCGAAGTTCCTTACATAAGACACCAAACTTTTATCTAAAAACTTGAGACTTAAAACTCTAATCCTACTTGAAGACTTTTGAACTCGATAGCTATTACATGAAAATAAAGGGTATTTATAGTAGTTAGATGCTTTCCTCATTCCTTAATGAATTTGGCTTGGGATTTAATTTTCCTTTTCCTAGTTGAAGTAGGAAATCCACTTTTTCTGTTTTGGAAGCCTTGTCGCGTCGCCGGTTGTGGCAACGGGTCACCTAATGACTCGTTGTGCATGGGCACGAGTCGTTAGGCCCCTCGTGGTCTAACTCTCCAAAATTCCATTGCACCTGACATTCCTACCAGTGCTCTCACAATGAGTCGTGCCAACACCTGATGATTCGTGATGTCTTCCATTACCTTCACTGGATTTTTCTTGAAATTTCTCTTCTCAGTATCCACGATTGACTTCATGACTCGTTAGCATACGTAACGAGTCAGTCCCTCAACTCGTCAGGTACACTGTTTCTGCATCTTCCAAACTCAACCTTTGCCCACGAGTTTAGCTTCTTTTAATCTTCATTCCATAAGCCTCAAATACATTTAAATCCATTCTTTTTAGCCCTGAACACATCTAATCACATGCGTTAGATAATTTTCACAAATATATAACATAATCACATGCAAAAACACATAATTTATTCTCAAAACATTGTAAAGTATGAGCAAAAATATGTCTATGAAGTACGTGAATACGCTCTTTATCAAGGACGTGGAGTTCTATACCCTTACTATCCAGTCCATACCAGTAGTACATGAGTATCCAGAGGCCTTTCCTGATGATTTGCCAGGTGTCCCTCCCGAGCAGGAGATTGATCTCAGTATAGATCTTCTCCCAAACACGCAGCCTATATCTATTCCGCCTCACAAAATAGCTCCAACCGAGCTAAAGGAGTTGAAGGATCAGTTGAAGGACCTATTAGATAAGGTATTGATTAGGCCGAGTAAGTCTCCATGGGGTGCATCAGTATTATTTGTTTGAAACAAGGACAGTTCCCTTCGCATGTGTATTGACTATCGACAGGTTAACAAGGTTACCATCAAGAACAGGTACCCCTTACCCAGGATCGCTGATTTTTTTGACCAACTTCAGGGTGCCAAGTGTTTCTCAAAGATTCATCTCAGATCCGAGTATCACTATCTTAGGGTTCGGGAGAGTGACATCCCCAAAACTGCTTTCAGGACTTTGTATGGTCACTAGGAATTTGTTGTTATGTATTTTGAACTAACCAATGACCTGCAGCTTTTATGGATCTAATGAACAGGGTGTTCAAGACATATTTTGACATGTTTGTGATTGTGTTCATTGATGACATCCTTATATACTCTCGGAGCGAGGAGGAGCATGCTGCTCACTTGAGAATAGTGCTTCAGACCATCAAGGATCGTCAGTTGTATGCAAAGTTCAGCAAATGTGAGTTTTGGTTGGACTCAGTGGCATTTCTAGGCCATGTGGTATCAGGTGAGGGCATAAAAGTAGACTCTCAAAAGATCGAGGCGGTAAAGAATTGGCCCAGATATCAAGAGCTTTTTGGGCTTAGTGGGTTACTATTAGAGATTGGTGGAGTGTTTTTCATCCATTGCATCCCCATTGACTAGATTAACTTAGAACAAGGTGAAGTTTCAATGGTGGGGGGCTTGTTAGAAAAGCTTCCAGGAGTTGCCCAATTCACTTCAGCACCAGTGTTGACTCTATACTAGGGTACGGATCGCTTTGTAGTGTATTGCGATGATTCACAAGTTAGACTCGGGTGTGTGTTGATGCAATATGTGAAAGTGATAGAATATGTCTCGGGACAGTTCAAAGTTCATGAAAAGAACTACCCAACCCATGATCTTGGATTGGCTGTGGTGGTGTTTGCATTGAAGATATGTCGGTATTACTTTTATGGGGTCACGTGTGTGTATTCACAGATTACAAGAGCTTTCAATATGTGATCACACAAAAAAATCTCAATCTTTGGCAAAGGAGGTGGTTGGAGTTACTAAAGAACTATGGCATGAGTGCCCTTTACCACCAGGGTAAGGCAAATGTGGTAGCAGACGCACTTAGTAGACTCTCCATGGAGAGTGTGTCCCATGTGGATGAGGGAAAGAAATAGTTGGTGAAGGATGTCCATCGACTTGCGAGGTTGGGAGTTAGATTGATCAACTCGACCAATGGCGGCATTGTTGTGCAAAATGGATCATAATTGTCCTTGGTGGTGGATGTAAAAGCTAGGCAAGATGAGGATCCAATATTGGTAAAGATGAAAGAGGCCATTCGGAGTCAAAAGGTGGAGGTTTTCTCCCAAGGGGGAGATGGGGTGCTACAGTACTAGAGTCATCTATGTGTTCCATATGTTGATAATTTGAGGGACCGGATATTACATAAGGCACATGGGTCCAGGTATTCCATCTATCGGGGTGCCACCAAGATGTATAATGATTTGTGGGAAATATATTGGTAGAACGACATGATGAAGGATATTGCAGAATATGTAGCCAAGTGCCCGAACTGTCAACAAGTGAAGGTTGAAGATCAAATTCTGGGAGGCGTGCTTCAGGATATCAGCCTTCCCACTTGGAAGTGGGAAGAGATAAATAGGGATTTCGTTACAGGCCTACCTCGTACTCGCTGACACTATGATTCTATTTGGGTGGTGGTAGACAGGTTGACCAAGGCAGCACACTTCCTACTGGTCAAAACCACGGATTCAGCGGATGATTATGCCAAATTATATATCTAGGAATTAGTTCGACTTCATAGAGTGCCATTGTCTATTATTTCAGACCGAGGTACTCAACACCTTCCAATTCTGGTGTGCTTTTCAAAAGAGACTTGGGACTCAAGTTATGCTCAGTACAACCTTTCATCCGCAAAAAGATGGTCAGGCGGAATGAACAATTCAGACCCTCGAGGATATGTTGAGGGCACGTGTGATGGATTTCAAGGGTATTTGGGATGACCACTTGCCCTTGATCGAGTTTGCTTACAATAACAACTATCATTGCAGTATCAAAATGGCATCATTCGAGGCTCTTTACGAGCAGAGGTGTAGATCGCCCATCGGATGGCTTGAAGTTGGTGAGGAAGCCATGATAGGAACTGATTCAGTTCATGAGGCCATGGTAAGGGTTCAGTTGATAAGGGACAAGCTAAAAACTACTCAGAGTCATCAAAATTCATATGCAGATGTAAGAAGAAGGGATTTGGAGTTTGAGGTGGACGATTGGGTATTTCTAAAGGTATCTCCCATGAAGGGAGTCATGCGGTTCAGAAAGAAAGGAAAATTTAGTCCCCGCTATATGGGTCCCTATCGGGTTATGAGAAGAGGTGGTAAGGTAGCGTATGAGTTGGACTTGCCATCAGAGTTATCTTCAGTTCATCCTGTCTTTTATGTATCACTCTTGATAAAGTGCTTGGGTGATCCATCTTTATTGTCCTGATGGAGAGTGTTGGTGTGGGAGATAGCCTCAATTATGAGGAATTCTAGTTGCAATCCTGGATCATCAGGTTCGAAGACTGAGGAACAAAGAAGTAGCTTCGGTGAAGGTGTTGTGGAGAAACCAGCATGTTGAGGGAGCTACATCGGAAGCCAAAGCGGGTATGATGGCTAAATATGTTATCTTATGTTTTAGTGTCGTTCAGGTTNCTTGTTCCCTGCCGGCTCAGTTCCAATTTGAGGTATCAGTTTTAGCCCTAATTATCTAAATCAGCTTCTATGTTCAGTTCATATGCGCAAGTTTGAATTATGTTATGATTAATGTGTATGATGCCTGAATTCAGTTCAGCTACGTAGTTCTTTTCGGAGGTAGTCTTTCCGTCAGTGTTCGATTTTAATAATCAGTGTTTACATATGAGGACTGCTTGTTTCTGAGTTTTCTGTTTGTTTCTAACATTTGAGGATTAATGTCCTAAGGGGGAGATATTGTTATACCCCGAGATCTCAAAGATCGGACCCGGGAGTTGAAATGGGAAAATTGTGAAATTCATGTATCAGGCATAGGACGAGTCGTTAGACAACTCGTGAGGAAACCCCATGGGTCATCAGGTGGCTTGTGGGGAGGCCAGGGGCAAATAAAGGATTGAGGTCACAACAAGTAAGGTAACGACTCATGATCAGCCACCACGATTCGTCATGTCAATCATGGGGTGGTGCGGGAAAATAGATGGAGGAGCTGACCAGTGTACCTAACGGAAGGGACCCCACGAGTCGTGGCCTGTCCCAACGACTCGTGAGGTGAGTCGTGATCAAGAAAGGTGAGTCCCATTTGATGTTAAGGCAGTGTATATGATGGGAGGTGGCAACGAGTTGTGACCAGTGGCAACGGGTCGTTAAGTCACCCGTTGCGAGCCTTGAAGGATCAGTTAACGAGTGCACCTGACGAGCGACATAACGAGTCGTTTGGGCTAGTGACGATCTGTCAGGTCGTCCGTTAGGACCACCTGGCAGTGTTTTACTGCGAATTTAGTAAGGGTCTTTTCATAATTTCTAAGTTCCTAAGACCTATACCACGTCGTTTAAGGCTCGTTTTACAGGGTTTTAAGAGGCTAAAACCTATTCTAAGCTAGTTCATTCCATGCATGCGAGCTTGAGATCTTGAAGGGAGGATTTAGAGAAAGTATTGAAGGTTTCCATTTGAATCTCATCTTGGGCAATTAGAGTAGTGTTAAAATCATCCCTCCCAGGTATGTAAGGCTATTAGTGGGTTCTTCCTTCCACACCCATGCCCAATTTCTATCAAAATGTGATAAAATGTCTATGATCAAGCATGGGGTTTTACCCAATTGCATGATTCTTCAATCTCTATACATGGATATTATTAGGTTGTGTTTATATTGATGAATTATTAAGCTTGGGTGGAATCTAAATTGTTTTTCCTTATAAAAATTATTTTCCAAATTTTGAATCTAAAACGCCCATAGATGATGAATTCATAAAAGAAGTGATTTTTATGACAAACGTGTGATGATGATGAGGTTGATGATGAAAAGCATATTTCTAAAACTACCCATGATTATGTTTTTATTGTCAAAATGAATTGATTAGATCCAAGTATGATAATGCTTTGGGTAATTCCCACATGTTGATTTAAAGTGACGATTTTCTCGGCATAAGCTTGCCACATTATTTGAAGTGAAATTTCCCAATTTTTATTATATCTTCTAGCTTGTGGTATGTTGAGTAAATATTTCTACATGTAAATAAAATCTCCTAATAATTGAGATGTATGTCAATGTTAAGCCTTGTAAATAGACAATGTTGAGCTTCATATCCATATGATGTCTAGTCTATGCATGATTTCATTATGAGCTTTTTCATTAAACAATGTTGAGGTTTGTTTCATACGATGTTGAGTTATGCATGATTTCATCTTGAGTTTTATCAAGGGACGATGTTGAGCTTTGTCAATAGACAATGTTGAGTTTCGTCAATAGACAATGTTGAGCTTCACTATATACGATGTAGAGAATTGCATGTTTTTAGGAGAAGAGTCTAGCACCGAGCGAGTTAAGGGTCGATTACCCTATGCCCCAAAACTACGCGCCAATGTAGGATGATACTATTATATTGGTGGGACCTCTCTTGTGAGCAATCCCCGGCCCGATTGGCCCTTTAGCTTGATATCGATATCATGGTATCGTCCATCGCCCTGGCAAGGTTATGGATGGATCTACCTACTTGAATGTGATAGTTGGGATCACATAAGCTCTATCATGGTATATCGGTTAAGTGATGAGTCTCCCACTGTCTTAGTCATTTAGATTTCATATTCATTACTCATGATAATCATCTTATGCATGCATGTTCAAAAGCAAGGTTTGACTCATTATTCAACATTTGATATAAATGTTATGTTTCATCTTTGACTCATTCGAGTTAGTCATGATGTATAAAGCTATGCATGAAAACATTATGATAAGATTACGATTTAAGAATGAATGCATTAGCCTCTACTTATACTTAAAAGCTTATGATATGTTATGAAATGTTTTAAATGATTTACTTTACTAAAGCGGTTTTACATATCTTGCATACTCGGTACATTCCATGTACTGACCGCATACTTTCTATGATGCATCGTTTTATGATGCAGGATCCATTTCCCAAGTTCAA
The DNA here is from genome assembly GCA_018107945.1 of Datura stramonium. Taxonomy (NCBI): domain Eukaryota; kingdom Viridiplantae; phylum Streptophyta; class Magnoliopsida; order Solanales; family Solanaceae; genus Datura; species Datura stramonium. The sequence goes on along the minus strand of JACEIK010000097.1, from coordinate 395,437 downwards.
CCCCGTTCATAATCGGTTGTCAGAGTTAGCACCTGCGTAAGTGGTGAGTCCTCATCTTTCGAGGTCTAGACTTTCAGCTCCATGTCGTATTTCAGTTTCATGTTTTTATGGAGTTAGTTGGGGTCTTATCCCATCCACTCATCTAGACTAGAGGCTTTCAGACCTATGTATGTATAGCTTCGGATATTATTCTGATGTGTCATTGTATGGGATTTCCACTGAGTTATAATTATGTTTTCTTCATGTTTATTGAATGAGTTAGTTGAATGCTTCTGCCATGGGTTGACTTGGGGTCTCTCGGGGTCCTTTGTCCCATGTCAATGATCCGGGTCTATGCTCGGGTCGTGAAATACACATTATCCGAACCCTTCACCTATATCATTGTTAAATAATCCTCCCAAAACTATACTCATATAAATATGCCTATCTGAGCCAGCTGAAAACATCTTTTATAAAGCACATTAATTATAATTATAATCGATGTTTTAAAACACTTTTGGCTCAAAATTAAGTGAAAACTGGTGAGTTTCTATGCTCAAAATCATTGAGCTTCAAAAACAAGACTTTAATTTAGTTTTTTTAAATATCATGCTATAAATTGAACTTTCTGTCTAAAAATGTCTTTACGAAAACTCTCTAAAAATCTGCTCAATTTTAGTCATGAAAATGATGCATTTATCTCATAATAAAAAGCTTTAAAAAATAATGACTTTTATGCAATTGAGGTTCATGGGATAAGAGGACATGAACCATAACCAACCCTTCAAGAATCAAGAGATATCATCAATACTCAAGAGATATAATACGATACAATATGATGAAGAATTCAACAATGAATAATTCAAATTAGAGAGAAGATGATCAATTTATGGAATTGGGCAAAAACTCTAGCTTTAACTTCATTTGAAATCTTCACTAGATGTAGGGAAGGAGGAAGAATGGAATTCCTCACTAAGATTAGCCTTACACGCCTGGAATAAAGAACTCTTGACTTTAGCTTTAGAATCCCTAGGTTAAAGATGGAGAACCATAACCTCCTTTAGAGATTGAGAGCTATTGATTTCTTATTTTACGTTATTATGTGAGGGAATGAGAGTTTAGACTAATAAAATCCCTTAAATATCCCCTTAGAAATCCCAAAATGACCTAATTTTGGTGGTGAAAATATAGAAAGTTTACTAAAATAACCCTGGAATTCCGTTTTGAGAAACAACCACTAATAAGGATGGGTCATTACCGCAGGTCATCAGGTTTGATCACGACTCGTGGTTACCACTCATGGTCACTAAAGCAGATCAATTTTTTATCTTCATGTCATGGATAGAAAGGATGAGTTATCCCTTGTCCTAACAAGTCATGAAATCCACCCATGATCACTAGAGCCAAATTGGACACTTTTTGAATCTTACACCATGACCAGACAGGATGGGTTGTTCTATTATACCACAAGTCGCCCTTGAATCGTGGTATCTAGAACAAGGAACTAGCTGCTTACCATGAGCCACATCATTACTCGTGGTCCCTCACTATGGCTCGTGGAATGGGGGAATGGTCTACTTCCTGCTGGTTTTTCTGCTTCGTGTCTCGTATATAATCTTAGGACTTTTGGGGATGTTACACTAACCTTTGTTATGAATTTGAGAATTAAAAAAGGATCCCAGGAGGAGTTAAAAAAGGCTTGGTATGAGGTAAATAGAGCATATAAATGAACCAGGTCCTCAAGAATAGTTACATTCTTTCATGAAACTCAAAGTGGTGGAAGACAAGGCTTGTTATATCTCTTGGCGTCAAGGTCAATGGAACCAAGGTCG